>JADLZN010010268.1:0-28421 GCA_018155175.1 Sinocyclocheilus anophthalmus | reverse complement strand
GTTTGTAAGAAACAAATTGATCTTTAAGACGTTTTAACTTTAAACCTTCATTTCTGTCCAAAATATGAGTTCATAATCCATACTAACACTTCCTCCAGTGAAAAAGTCTACCCCTTGTTGTCCTTTCACATCAAAATCCACAACACATTTGTTTAGGACCGATTGGGGGACTGTTTCACTTTTAAACAATGTTTGATCCGTGCATATTTCTCTCCTGATTCTTTTTCAGTGAGAATGCAATATTATGGATGGAGGACTCATATTTTAGCTGAAAACAGCAGTTTGAAGTTAAAAACATCATAATTATGGATTTGTTTCTTACAAACACAAAGGTTTTCACTTCACAAGATATTGATGGACTGGAGTAGTGTAGATTACTTATGCATTATTGTGTTGTTTTTAATCAGCTGTTTGAACTCTCATACTGACAGCACCCATTCACTGCAGAAGATCCATTGGTGACTGTCTCGAAATGGTTTGATGAAGAAACAAACTCATTTACAACTTGTAAGGCTTGAGAGTAGGGCTGGGTATCGTCCAAAAATGTTAGATTTTCGATATTGATACAGATACCGGTCCGATACCTTGACTTCGATACCATTTCCTGAACGATACTTCTTTGATACCAGTTTTATGAAATCTGTTTCAACAAGATTACATTACACATTACCTAAAAAAAAAAAAAAAACACTTAAGAAAAACTGTTTTATTTTTTTAGCTTGTTGACGTTTTTACAGACTCAAAGACTCATCTCCTGAGCCACTGCACAAAGGAACATAAAAAAAGCACAAAGGAACTAAATGTGACCAACACAATAAATCAGACTGTGCCAATAGTTTTTAAAATGTTCAAATAGTTTTCAGTTTCCACATCTTTTAGGCTAGGTTTTAGTTTCCACATCTTTTAGTACCGCGAGAGCTTTAGAGAGCAGACTGCTCCGTAAGCTTTTGAATCGCTCTCGCAGTAGTTTCATGTCAAACACCGATTGACCTGCGCAGTGCCTCATTGAAGCAGAGAACAAAAACTAGTGTTGTTCCTTGAGATTAACACCTTAGGTATCGAAATTTGGTACAGAACGACAAGACGTTTTTCGATACTCAATGTTTTTTCTATATCGATGGTTGATTACCCTTGCCCTACGTGAGGGTGCATAAATGATGAAATTTTCAGTTTTGGGTGAACTATTTCTTTAAGTAACTAATGTATGATTCTAGAGGGTTCTGGGTGATTGCCAGGGTGTTACTATATGGTTCTTAGACTGTTTTGGGTGGTTGCTAGGTGGTTACTTACTGGCTCAAGTCAAGAGAGTCCACCCTCAAGTCTCAATGATATTTTGTTCTGCAGATATGACTCAAGTCCCTCTCGTATTATAAATCTATGGGGTGTTGTTGATCATTTTCTTATAAAATTACACCTCTTCCAAATAAGCTGCATGATTTAAGCTATTATTCATGCTTGTAGCACAGTTCAAGAAAAGTTATGCGCAGAAGTTTGAAAAGCCACTACGTATAAGTAATAGTGATGCTTGCCTTCACAATAACCACTAATAATTATTTTCAGAATTTTTATTCTCTTGTCGTTTTTCCCACATGAAAAATGAGAAACTGGAAAATGTTTGACTCCTAAGTCTATTTATCCTGGCCTAGACCCGTGCGCACACATACTGGTGAGATGGGCTTTCCCCCATGCCATCTGATATTCTTTAAGTAAAACAGCAGCTGTGAGAGAAGGATAGATGCTCAGAGCTCAGAAATTATTAGGACATCAACACCGCAGCAGACCAATTTCTAACCATTTGCTTCCAAGATAAATCCAGCATTCCAAGCGCTGTGCGTTGAGCCATTTTATTTGTTACCTAATATAAGAGTTATGCAAGAGTCGATGGGGAGTATAATTTGGCGCTACACTCTTAAAAATAAAAGAGTTGCTTCACGATGCCATAGAAGAACCTTTTTTGTCTATATGGTTCCATAAAGAACCTTTTAACATCTGTAGATGCTTTCGGTTTCACAAAAGGTTCTTTGTGGCGAAAGAAGGTTCTTCAGATTACAAAAAGGTAAGAAAGAGAAGGTTCTTTAAAGAACCTTTGACTGAATGGCTCTTTGTGGAACCAAAAATGGTTCTTCTATGGCATCGCTTGAAGAACCTTTTGAAGCACCTTTATTTTTAAGAAGAGTGTATAACCTAAAATAATGAAAATTGTTCGCCTAAATGTGAAAAAGAGCTTTGAAGGTGCTTTTCATTACATTGGATTAACTCTGCACTTGCTTATCAAACTGATACATATACAAACCAACTACAAACCTCTAATATGTTTAACAAAAAGTCCTGGTAATATTTTCCATGGTGTGTTTTTAATGCTGTGTGGATGTGTGTTTGTGCACATGTGGTTTGTGTTGAAGTCAAGTCTTGTGATTTACAAGTGCTGCGGCCAACCTTTTTCGGGCGGCATGCTAGCTCACGTCCCATTGTAGAAAACACGACAGCCGTTCTGACATTTGGATTCAATTGGTTTCCTTACCATTACAAAAGACAAAAACAAAGCTGTCTGCACTGCCACATGAGCGACGACATTGCAACATTTGCTAGTGAGTTTAGCCTGGCCTGGACTCATCAAATAAAAGTTTCTGTGATTTAACAACTATCACTCTTGTTCCTTATCAATTGAGGAGATCACTGTTGGTTGGCAGCTAATGCTAACACAGGTTAAACCTTTAATAACTCAGCAGCTGGCAGTGTAAGGAACAGGAATGGTTCTGTGCTGCTTTCACTTACTCACGGTGAGGGTGTTGTTGATACGGAAGCTGCAAAGGATTCTGTTCACATCGCGGGCGTGAAGGAATCCGTCCCCTCGAACTACCACCTCAAAGGATTCTGGGATACAGGAAAGACATTGTGTTTCATGTTAAATACATGTTGTGTCCTGATTTAAAAAAAAATAAATAAAAATCAGGGCTCAATGGTAAGGATTTTTTTCTACTGGCCCAGTTGGTCCAATGGTTCAAATTTGTATTTGCCGGGCCAATATTTTCACTGGCCCTGCCACAAAAAAATTAAATAGTTGTTATCGTTGTTTTTGACCCATGTTATCTTGTATTCTTGTAATTTATATGATATCAAAATTTTAAATACCAGTTAAATTTTACAATTCTCAATTCCAATTTCAATACCACAGCAAAAAATACTAGCCTAACAAATATAAAGTTCAAACATTATTAAAGACAACTTAACAGTTAGTAAATAAGAACAAATTAAAAAATCACAAGCAATACCACAAATAAATAAACAGAACAAAGATACAAATTAAACAGTGCTTTTGGTTTTTAGGTTTGCAGTCAATCAAATGTAAAATAACATTGCATACTCTTCACTGTATAAATTAAATATAGATTAAAGTTATTCAGTCAAGTGCAGTAAGTGATTTTTTAAAAACATTAATATTAAGGACACCGAGAGCAGTTTGTAAATTAGGCACGGTCACTTTAAGAGAAAATGCATGGATCAAATATAATGATAAACATCCAGTTTATTTCCAGTGACAGATCCGGCGACTGTCTCGAACGTCTTTCACGTGCTGGCCATCGTGCAGTCCTTAGAGTTGAGTCCTGAATTTGCAATCCTATATGACCATTCAGACTGAAATGCACTTCCAAAAATCCCATTTTAACATTTTAGGTTTGTATCGGTTTTGGAAAATTCAGATTTCATGTGGTGTTTTGCGGTTGCATATGACAAAAAAAAAAGTTTTTATTGTTGCCTGTCTGAACTAGGTCTTTGCTTCAGGCCTGATGTCTGTTTACCTCCTGCACAAATACTTGAGGGCTCCACAGCGAGGATCTCTATACAGGATCTCTTCAGGATCTGAGGCAAGAAAAGACGAATGCATTTATATTTGAATGTTCTGAGCAAGTCATAGATGTCCTTTTTTTTAAAGGAGCATGTCATTGCTCCTTTCATACATCAATAAAATCATCAATAGAAAGAAATGAGAGTAGCTGTAACTGAGTTAAATTTAATTCCATCCACTCACCGAATCAATGACCCCTTGCAGGGCTTCAAAGCCATCATTAACAGGAAAGACGTGATCTTTGCTGTCAGCTATTGTTGCCAGCTGCGACCGAATTAGAAATCATGAAAAATGCTTCTGTAATTCTTTTGTTCTTACAATGTATTTCAATTACTGAAAGATCAAGATTGTGGTGACCTGCTCACAATGAATAGACAAATCATTCTGACCTGTATGCAGATGCCACCTCACCTGGGTTTCATTAAAGTCTTTCACTCCAACACAGTACACAGAAGCTCCCAGCTGACGTGAGCGACCAGCCTGCCATTTGAACACGTTAAAGAAAGGGATCAGAACAATTTATTGAGTTGCAAATATTCGGTCAATAGAGTCAGCTCATGTGAAATATCAGACTATGCAAATATGATCTAGATAATAAAGGAGCCACAGTCTGAGAGAAAGAAGGCCCAAGGTTCAGTTTATTTTATAAATAGCTGCTGACTTTGCGGGTAAAGTCACAGCTAAAGATTGTTGGTTTGAAGTACATTTTTTCATGCTCAGGGGAGAAAGAATAGGAAAATATGTCAGTTCTGTAAAAATATCCAAGGTCTAAGGTCTCACCTCTCTGGCTGCCAAGTCAAATTCATTCTCGCGCAATTCTCCATCTGTCAGAGCAATGATGACACTCGCTGTGCGGTATCCTAACAGCAAAAAGAGAGAAACTAATAGTTACAGAACCTCTGAAAACTGTACAGAGCATGAATAATTCAACGACTTTCAGGGTTGGCGATTTATTTATTTATTTAAGAATTGCTGTCTGTAATTTCTTGGAGTAGGCTAAGACTGAAGTGACATGATCGGAGCTGCTTTTATCGTTTACCATTTACATGCGAATGCAAATCCCCATGTTAACAAACTTTCAAGACTTTAAAACTTTCACGTTCATAACTGACCAACTTCTAAAAAGAAGTTTATAGTTGTCTTTGTAAAGGAATATGTAGCTTTGGAGCCGCTGCTGTGACGCTGTACCAGGGCTGTCCTTAGGGGGGTGCAACTGGTGCGCTTGATGGGGCCCCGTGGACCGAGGGGGACCCCCTCCCTATCTTGCACCGGGCCCCACATCAGCTAAGGACGGCCCTGCACTGTACTAATGTTTCCAGTGTGAATACTCTCGGAAGTCTGTAGCTGCAGTGACGATGTAGTGACGTTGACGCGAAATTCAAGCTTGCGGTGTGAAACAGGCGTAATCGTTCTTTGAGGTTTGTTTAGAGTCTCACGCAGTTAGCTAACCATCATCTGTCATTAACATGTTTTAAACTTTCTTTGTGATATCCAACATATAATATAATATAATATAATAAAATATAATATAATATAATATAATAAATATAATATAATAAAGACAGTAGTCAACTTATGTTTTGTCGATAAATGACTAAAATTGAGGTCACAATGGTGAAATTTCACGGACCACAAAAAGGTCCATTGAGTATTGTCAAGAGTGTAGAAATGTATGAAGCACAGCTTGCACAGAAGTCGCTTTCAAACCATGCCACAATCAGTTTTCAGAACCTAAAATTTGCGTGTGGAATTTGGAAACACCCACGAAGTTCCCTCTTGCGTCGAGTTTTATTGAAATTGCTGTAAGGCTATATTTCGTAAATATGACCACATCTTAATTTAACTTTTGAAGTTGTTGTAGCTCTGTTGAAAAGTGTATATATAGTAGACTATACTTTAAAAATCAATCAATCTAAAGATTTAAAATGTCTGGTCAGTATCATCTGTCACCTCAGAAGCCATCTAAATGTGATAACGTACCGTCACCTGTTCCGTAGTATATCTGCTCGCTTGCCTAAAAAAACACATAAATATTTGTTTCAATGAACAGTGCTTTTGCTCTTATGTACTTTATTGGAAGAAGTGGGGACAAAAAACCTCTTACCCTCTGAAAACCTTTGTGCATGAAGGTATCTCCACCTGGTAAGACTTGCTGAAGTTCCTCTAGCCCAGCACGAATCTGATCCCTGAACATTCAATTTTTGCCTTTTGACATTTTGTACTGCTTTTTGTTTAAATAATTAATAAAAACATAGTTAAGAAGACAGTTAAAAATTAATGTAATTAACTCTTTTATTTTTATTTGGACCAGCTAAGCCAAAACCCCCAACTAAGAGATGGCACGTCACCCCCTGTCGCTCCTGACTCCCTACCCGTGCACCTTAACTTCACTCTCGTGGCACCCAGACACTGTATGGAAGGCAAGTGCTCCCTGATCACTTCTGGCGAGTGGTTTGATAACCAACAACACTGATACCCAATAAAACTGACCCAACAGTACAAAGAATTAAAAGTAATCGAAAGATTTCAGTCGAGTTGTTGGTATATGGTACATCACGACCGTATGTGCGGCTGAACCTCTTGCCTGTCTTCTGTCAGTTCATCAATGGTATCTTCCCTCACGTTGAAAAAGACTATGACGGATACATACGGAGCTGGGGATGCTGAAGGGCTACCAGAGCATAATAGGTCAAGATTTTTTAAATTTATTATTAGGTACTGGAGTCAGCTATTCGAATGCCGCTGCACAGTCTGCCCACCACGAGCTGGAACGACCGTTCGTAATCTTGAGTGGTGGCAGCCCTCTCACACGTCCAGCAGAGAGCTCTTTGACAGTATATAGCATCTTATGCCGTTATACACACGGCGAGTCATGTCCGTCTGTGTGAGGCATTTCGAACTGTGGTCCTGTTGCCCCAGAGCCGCGCCCAGCACTTTAATATTAGGATGGTACTCTGATATTGTTTGGACAGTGGCAACTCAAAATTGTTTACTGCAGTGAAGTTTTTTTTTTTTACAATTTCATTTAAACCACAACAGAACAACTTCCTAAAACTTTGTTACATACCTGAATTTGTAAATAGATTATAATAATGACAGTAAACTGATTGCACCTGATGAACTTGTGTGCAAGGTGATCAACAAAGTAGTAGATCTCATTCCAGTGGTGCTGTACACTTCCAGACCTGAAAATGAATACGGGTTATGTCAAAGACAATTCAGATTTTACGCATTGAGGAATTCAGTATTAGGATCACACAAAATAACCATGCAGTCATCCACAATTTTTTTTCATACAGTGAAAAAATAAGCGACACTAAAAATGTATACATTTAATTTCATTAGGTAAAATATCAACTAAATGGAAACAAATACTGCAGGAGCTTTTTTTCACACCTAACTTTTCTTCATAATTTGCTTAGTGAGTGTTTTGGTGATTTTATTGGACATACTATATTGGACAAAGTAAAGGTTAGTTCCTCTTTTTTAGTGTTTATTATTTAAAACAAATGTATTTTTTTCTGAAATGTTTTGCTTATTTTGCTTATAAAGTGTTTTATCTTTTTTTTTTTGCCAAATGTCACTTACTTTGATATTTTGACATCTAATTCATTGACATTCATTAAGTGTTGCTTAAGAGTCCAAATACTTTCTTAGACCACTCTAAAAGAAATCAACAACCTTGAAGCATAGAAAGTTATGGAATTAACACATATAATGGATTTTGCACCATTTTTCAGTGCAAGAGGTCATGCCGGTGAATATTAAAGTTATGATTTGGTTAAAAACCTTGTGCCGCATTGACACACTGGAAAAGAGCATCACAAGACATCACAGGTCTATGTGAGATCTCAGAGGAAATAAGGCCTGCATCAGCTGTCTAACACCAGAAGGTGTGACTTTTATGACTGCAGTCTGAGATGTTACATCATCTGCCACAGTAATGCACCGACCCTAGTTTTGAGGGGAAAAAACTCTTCTGGAATTTTTTTTTTTTTTTTAGAATTTTTCATGATGGCTTATATCCACATAAGGATTAAGCTGCTCATATGTTGTGGTGGTGGTTTTTCACTGAAATTACACCCTCCTGACATCCTATTTAAGGATTATCTCAAGATTAATTACACATTTACATGGCAGTATGTCCTTGTCCACGACAGTCTTAAAAAGTAGCTTCTGACACAGAGAATGATATCTGAGCAGCTAGTCACTAACTCTGTTAAGTAGGCTTCTTTAATGGCTCAGCTTGTGTAATAGTTCATCTGGCCGGGCAATTGCGGTGGAGACGAATCAAAAAAGAATGCTAAGCTTACGTAAGCAACATCGAAACCATCCAAAGTCAGTATAAGCTTTTCTCTGTGCACATCCACCCCCACAAACACACCAGTGCTGCTAATTCAGTCTTTATAAATTCAACAGATGGTGAAGCACATTTTTTTTAGAATGTGGACAGTCTATTAATTCTATTGATGTTCTTTTTTAAATTTAAATTTTTTTTTTATGTAGATATGGACAAGACCAGACCACCTTGCAGCATATCAACATTGTGCCTGTACTCTGCACTGTTCCAACAGGAAACTGAAACTTGCATTGTTAGTAAATTCTTCACTATGACCTACAATCATCATTGAAAAGACTTTACCATAGTCTGGGCTGTTGTCCTACACAGCGAAGGCATTGTTTTAATCTGCCACCAAAGAGAAATCTAAAGATTTGCATGCATATTAAATTTGATTAATGTACTCTAAATTCATCAAAGGGTTTGCACTGTTCACATGTCTAGAGTTTATCTTTGTTTTTAAATGAAGAATATTACTGGCATGACTAAACAATGGCATACATTCTCCACTTCTCTCTCCCTCCTCCCAGTCTCTTTCTCATTCCCATTTCATTTGTGTTCAGATACAAACTCTGCTTCAAAACAGCTCTGAGGCTTTGGAACATCTGGCCCTGCTGGTGAAAAGGTTCAGCACATGAGAGATCCAAACACCCTTGAATGCTATACTCAGATACCCTCACCTTCACCTCATGACACCCACATCAAAATTCTAGGCTTTTCTATGGAATAATGACCCTAAAATTATTTCAGACTGTTGCATTTGTTCTTGAACTGAATATATTAAATATACTAAGCAACCAAACCCAGGGCAAACCATCATTTAATAGAGCTAGACAAAGTAAAATAATAATTTAAACCTAAAATATCCCACAACCATAGTGTAATCTGAAAAAACTCTCATAGTGTATTTTTCAACACCCTTAAAAAATGACTTTAGTGTGCAGGTTTTCTTTTTGTCTTTGCCAAGCTCTTTCTGTTTTCTGGAGGTGGGTTGTTATCCTCATAGTTACTATTTTTTATGGTAAATGGTTACATATGTATCCACATAGCAATTAAAAAATGCAAAAGAAGAGCTAGTGCTGCAGCACAGTTCTGTGTTTGAGGATTTTGGCTGCGTAAGTGGAGCTTGTATAATTTAGTATAAGTGTACACTTAAGTATAAGTGACAGATGAGATGACCATGTGTATATGTTTTCATGCTTTCTCACAAAACTGCTTAGGTGATACAGGAGCTGACCCTCTGAGACACCTACTATATGCTGCAGAGAATAGAAATGTTAGGTAAATTATACATTTCAAAGACCTTCAGATTGCAGATGGATTATGCCAGATATATGGGCACATTCAAACCTCATGTTTCACACATGATTGGCAGCAGCAAGAGCATGAGAGACTGTAATGATGCTCCATGCTGCCTGATGTGTCTCTTTGGAGACCTACAGTAATAGCTATGAATGCCTGCTTGACTTTTGGTCATCTAACCAGCAACAGATTCTCAGGTGTCATTTTACAAGACACTCTCAAAGCTTATGGTAATTAAAAAAACAAAACAAAAAACTCACTTGTCCAGCACAAAGTAAAGGTCAAACCCTCCATAGCATGAGGACCCAGCCTCCCAGCGTTCATAGCTTTGTCCAGCACAGTGGCTGAGCCTCAAGATAAGGATCACAAACAAGCCTATAAGCAGCCTTTCACCTCCACGCCAGTCCATGGACATTATTCCAGTCTGGTAATTGCAACCTTCCAAAAGTCAATGGCAATTCCCAGCAAAGCCTCAAACCAAAACATCCAACTTCGGTGGAGATGATTTCCTCTGCAGCCTCTGTAGTCTCTGATCCATCCAGGTTGGAGCAGGTCTGGTCTCAGTGCATGTCTGTGGCAGAGTCCCAGAGCTCCAGTCAGACTGGCCTGAATCACTCCCTCACAAAAGACACACGCTCAAATAGCTCTAATGCAGCTGTGCTGTTGCCACAGATGTGTTTCAGGCTTCTAGAAATGCTGGCCCTCAGCGTGCCCTTGAGGCATATGTTGAACGTGACTTGACTTGAGTTCATTTGAAAACTTCATAAAATAATTTTATTCTGTCTGGTGTTGTCTGGATCTCTGTGAAAATGGGAATTTATCTTGAATAGGAAGGGGGAGTGACATGGATACTTTTTGGAAAAACGTTGAGAACAGTTTTACACTGACTCTCTCTCTCTCTTTTTCTCTCTCTCTTCTGTCTCTTTTTTGCTCTCTCCTCTTTTCCCAAATGGGCTTTTTGTTGAGGGTATTGTTCTTATCTACTGCCACAGTGTGGTGACTTTTATAAATTCATTGGTGGCAAAGAATTGTTTATTCCTGTAATCATTGTTTGTTTTCTTGCAAGAAGAAAATTTATACAAATTATTTTAATTTAAGTATGTTATTAAAAAAATATATACAACAATGCATAAACATTTAAAAGTAAGAATCCTGAATGGAATATTCTATGACCCAGTATTTTCAATCAATCAAAAACATGGTACGTGCATAGACCATGTAACGGCGTTCCAATAATCCGCTGCCGTTGATTAACAATATTTTGAGGAGCACGTTATAGAACCGCGTACACACAGAGTCCGTGCAAACGGAACATAGTGCTAAACAAAATCTTTCTTTATTGGTGCTTTTCCCATAACAATGGTTCCAAAACAACTCTGCTATGAGTGTTCATGTCATTAACATGTACAATCCAAGTACATACATTCATGAGACACAGATAAGATCCGAGTTCATCGGCACGCCTACTCTGCCGTGCGGTCCAAAAACGTGTGCTTCCCAATTACAAACGCACACTGGCTCTGACACGGTGTTACAATTATGCTGTGTCACAGTGCCACCCAGTGGCCAAGTAAACTTTACAATAAATGGCTCCAACAGCCCATGTTCCCTGAATAGTGAACGAGCCGCTGTGTAGCAATGACGATGGGAGCATTTTAGAATGTCTGAGAATGGGAATGATAAACCACACACGCCAAGCTAAGCACTGCTGCGTCTGGCCTAAAGAGTGGGAACCAAACTAAACTCAGATGACTGGTTCATGTACAGAGGGCCTGGGAACCAGGAGCCACATCCAAATCCAGGTTGTAAAACCTGATAAAAGTGTGCGGGGAGGACCACCCTGCCACAACACAAATATCTTCCAAAGGGACCTCTCTAAAAAGAGCCTGGGAGGATTCAACACTCCCAGTAGAGTGAGCTCTAAAGCCTAGAGGTGAAGGGAGGCCCCGCACCTCGTAAGTTAGAGAGATAGCGTCTCTCACCCAATGAGAAATCCTGTGCTTGGAGGTGGCAAGCTCTCTACGGCCAGCACCAAAACATACTAGCCATTGGGACGATTTGTGCCACTGGCCATAACAGTCCATATAAACCTTCAGGGCCTGAACAGGGTAAAATAGATGAAGCCTCTTCTCCTCCGAGGAAGCAAAGGGAGAAGGACAGAAGGCATGAAGCATGACCACTTGGGAACAGAATGACAAGGACAAGACTTTGGGGTCATAACTTCAAGGATCAGGATCCGGTCAGGAGCTGACTCTAAAGGTTCAAAAGGCAGCTCCGATAATCGCTCCAGGATGATTGACAAGTCCCAGTATGTAACATTTAATAGGACAGGCAGGCCTCAAGCACACAACACCACGTATGAAGAAAGAAACGGCAATGGATGTAACATAAACCCTCAAAGTATGGATCCAGCAGCAAACTTTTCTTGCAGGAATTCCAGCACTGAACCTACTGGACAACTGACTGGATCCACTGCTCAAGCCGTACACCATGACTCAAAGACCTTGCACTTGGAAAAATACAGGAGGAGGAGAAGGAGACTGAGCATTATCGATGATGTCCTAAACACCAGCAGGAAGACCAGAAGCCATTAGCATTACCACTGATTGACCACACCCACAGCCTCCAAAGGTCAGGGCGAGTGTAGTGAAGGGCTACCTGATACTGTTAGGGCTAACTCGGATCACAGTGAACCAGGTGTGTTGGTCAGAACACCACAAAGGGAAGTATCAGTTTGAACAAGTTTATTGTCACAGATGTTCTATGGTCAATATCAGTGGGGAGAGTCAGCCTTACATGCATGTCGGTCAGTGTTTACTTAACAAGATGTTAACAAATAAGCTTGAGGACTGCAGTGGCCTGAGGGGGTTTAGGTGTTAGTCAATGAGGCCTCCTTTGCAGCATCCAGAGGAATGAATATCCTTAGATCAGTATGAACTCTGGGACAACTGCAAATGAGCATGCAAGGGTGTGTTTCATAATTAAAGTCCCTGTTTTTACTAGCGCGACAGCACTCTGACGTTCTCTTTATCGCCTTTTGCACAGCTGCTCCCAAATTGCATACAATTTGCTAATGTAAAAGGCTTATCCTTAATCTGGAGTCATTGAAAAGCATTCCTCATCCTCCTCAGCATCCGGTATGACTTTTACAGCTACGGATCATACATGACCATCATTAGTGGCCTAATGGTTAGAGAGCCGGACTTGTAACCCAAAGATCGTAGGTTTGAGTCTTAGTACCGGCAGGGATTGTAGGTGGGGGAGCAAATTGTCATTTTCTTAAATGAATGCTGTAAACTATTTAGGGATGAAACTGTGCAAGACAAAAATGTCAGTAAACCATATCTCTGAGTAAACACATTTTCAATTTACAAGCAGCTCATTCCCGTCGATTGTGTCTGATAGTCATCAGCTTTTTAAAAAAGTATTATTTTCAAACAGAAAACACCACAAAACCAACCCGATCTCATGAAAGTGCGTATAAATAGTACGCCAAATAAAAAACGAAAACTCGTGGTATTGATAAGCAAAAATTGACTTTGGTGTGTATATGTATATGTATTTTACATGAATGCTGTAGCATTCATTATATTCCATCTGCCACTTGAATTTAGAAATGATTAATTATATATAAACAATTGTAGAACAATTAAAGAAATTATAGAAATGAATTACTGGTCTAAAATCAGAGGGTGGAATTTGACAGTAAAAATATTACAGTTTGACGGTACCATATTACATAATTTTGATTCCATATTGCTTCATTGAAAAATATTTCACCTGCATGTTTTGCTGGTGTTTTTTTAGCTTTAGCTTGAACACGAAATAATTCCCTAACAAATAGCACATTTATTGTTATGTATTATTTGAAAACAATAATATACATAAAACTTATGTTTTATGATTGCCAAGATCTGTTGCTTGGCAACAGCAGATCGTGGAATGTTGGATTTGCAAATTATCTTACATCTCTGGCTATTTATGACCTCAGCGGGGGAGGAAAAAAAAGTGAGAGGGATGCAGAAATAGAATAACTTCAAAGAGAACAAGAGAGGAAAATGTGTACGAGTGTGTGTGGGGTGGGCGGTCAATTCTCCATTCCTACAAAATCTGATATAAAGCCGTGTTGCTATGGGCAACACACAGTGGGAGGGAACAGGGTATGATCAAGCAGGGATGGTGAAAAAGAACCATATTTTGGCTTTTTTTTTTTTTTTGATTGCGTGAGCTGACATAGATAACTGTGAGGACAGCAGAGAGTGAGAAAGAGAGAAAGAGTGGGGATGCTGAGTGGGCAGGAAAACAGACGGCAAGCATCCAATCAGCTGCAGCAAAGTCAGCGTCCTTTTGTCCAATAGAGTGTGACGAGTCTCCTCCAGTGTGAGCTAACAGCGCTGGTGGCTGCTGTCTTATTAATGAATGGAGCGTCTCACAGGCAACAAAACGGTGCTTGAGCTCTCTCTCCCTCTACGGAAAAGGCAGCACAAACAGAATAGTACTAGCGCTTCGCACCCCGACAGAAAACAAATGCAGCAGCCGTGCGCAAACATGAAGAAGCACCAATACGAGGATGAGAACTCTGACAGCGATGCAGAGCAGGAATCTTCTGTTCCTTCTACAATGAATGTCCGTCCTTCTGCTTCCTCTTCCAACATCCTCCTTCCCTCCTCTTCTCAGCGGAGGTCCATCTCCATGGGAGACTTTCGGAGAGTCCCTGCTGGACAGGCGGGCTCCGAGCCGCCCTCTGCAGCTGCAACGGCACCTCATCAAAGCTGGGTCACCCCAGCTCCGAAATTATATTATATAAATTATGTTACACAGTCCAAGCTAAAAAAGCACATTTTGTTGCTATGTTTAGACACAACATGAAAGACCTGTTATTATATTGGTGTTGTGTACACATATCTAAAAATATGTGATGAGTGTGTGTGTGTACACTGATGATCTTTCTAGAATGCCTAATTTTGGCCATCGGGAGGAAACTACAGGTCCCAGCATGCAGCGCGGTGGGCGTCACCCGCGCCAGAACCGGAAGAGCTCTGTTAGCATTCGGCTAAAAACACAGGCAGCTCCACTGGAAGATTGATCAAAAATCATCTCAGTCGGACTCTCTAATCGATTACAGGTGAATGATCGAGGATCAGCACGCGACTGCAGACTCTCGTCGATTGGAAAACACGCGATGGATGACAGTAAAGTGCGTCATATTGACATTTATGCACATCCCTTTGGTTTATAGACAGTGCTGCTCATGATTAGCTGCATTCAATGGATTTCAGTTCATCAGCATCTAAAGCAGCTATTGTAATACAATGACTAATGGACATGTGCCATGATATTGAGTGAAATACCTCGGGGTAGCATGTTAATATCACTGAATCGTGGAAAATACTATGGTAATAACAGGTAATGAATCAGTAATGATACAAATTGAGGCAGCTCTAAAAAAAGACAATAATGTCATTATTCAGATCAATTCTGCTCAGCTTTGTTTGAATTTAGTTTTAATTAGTATAAATTATGAAACTAATTAATGTTTAGTTTAGAAAGCAGCTCTACGGAGTCTTTCAGCTCGATACACAAGTGTCAATATTGTAAAATGCATGATTTATGAAGCATAATTTCTAACCCAACCTGTAATTTTGTCTTCTGTTTTTGATTGTTTATCAATTGCATGGTCATCACATCCCTGACAGCACACGTACATCTCTGAGACATCTATTTTACATCTGCAAGACGTCTATAGACGTTGAGATTATCATCAGATGTTCAAATAGACGTTAGAAGATGTCTTTTGATGTTAGTGCTGGGCGGTATAACGGTTCATACCGAATACCGGTGTTTATTTTTGTTAAGATATTAATTTTTAAAATACCGCAATACCGGTATGTCGCTTAAACAACGTTCGGAACGCGACACTGTTTGAAAGGGATCTCTTTTCACTGCTGCACTGTGGTGAGAGAACAGCTGTATGTGATACTAAGCGTGAAAGTTCCGAAACTGAAACTGCAGAACTAATAGAACGTGATGACACAGAAAAACTCATCCACAATATCCACAATGACCGCCACAAATATCCACCACCCCCCGCCATCAGCTCCCGCGTCTCACACACACGAGCGAGACTTCAGCACTAGATTTAGCAACTTTCAGACCCTTTTAGTGGCTTTCTTCCAGAGAACATTCATACTGACAAACCTAGAGACTTCTCTGGAGAACGCTTAGCTATGGTTCATTTGGAGGATTTCTCCAGTGCTGTCCCACGAACACGAGGTCTGACTTTCCCGGAGAAGTGTCGCCTCTCTCGGCGTCTGTTCTGTGCAGCGAGCGGCAGAGAAGCACCGCAGCCGACTCGTCAATAAATTAGTACAAAACAGTGTTTCCTAGCACCTGTCTCTTACTGATTGTTTGGAATTATAAATTTGAGCGTTTTTTTGTCTGTTAATATCACATGCACTTTGTTGTTTTTAGTTAGTTACTCAGACACAGGCAGTGCGCTGCACGAGACAAAAAAGTAATATCGCCAAAACCACCGCATAGCCGCTCTTTAGTGTAGATGCATGCTGATTTTATCAGACGATGCCGTGATTATAAATGAGAGAGACTCCTGGTTAACATGTATTAAAAGGGGTCGTGTTTAGTCACTATTTAGTGTGGTAATATTCACTCATCATGACAGTAAAATAGTGCATTCTAAGTCAATACACTGCAGTATTTACTCTCTCAATCAGCAGAAAATATGGTTAACACCCAGTCATGCATGAAAAAAAAAATACCGTCATGTACGTGAAACCGGTATAATTTTGAACAAAATACCGTGATATAAAAATTTTTGGTCATACCGCCCAGCACTAGAATGCATGTAAAACTGGCATCCTAGAGACGTCTGTCAGACGTTTGTCATGTTTCCAGACATCTTGCAGACGTACCTGTGCTATCTGGGATGAGCGTTTGACCGTAAAGTCTCTTCTGATCTGTAGATGGTTGCTGGAAAAGTGAAGAAACCCGGCAAACGCGGCCGCAAACCTGCCAAGATTGACCTGAAGGCCAAGCTGGAGCGAAGCCGGCAGAGCGCCAGAGAGTGTCGCGCCAGAAAGAAGCTGCGCTACCAGTATCTGGAGGAGCTGGTGTCCAGTAAGGAGAGAGCCATCTGCGCGCTGCGCGAGGAGCTGGACATGGTAAACACTAGGGTTGGGTACTGAACTCGGTACTTTTAAGTAGGGCTGCACGATTAATCGAATGCGATTGTCATGTGCATTTTGTTAAAAAAGCCGGTTCTGTAATCAGCAGGAAATCATCATCACGTGCTTTCAGATGGAGCAGAATTTACTACACATAACCGTAGTTCACTGACAAGTTACACAAAAAAAAAAAAACGATTTTATTGAGCGATTATGAAATCGTTGGCGATAATGACAGCTGTTTGCATAGCTTCTCATTGAACTACGGCTCTGTGTAGTAAATGCGCTCCATCTGAAAGCATGTGAAAATACAACATTTAATAACATATTTTTACTCCAAACTCACTTCATAACGTCAGTCGAGTGTTTGAAATAAATCCTTCTGTGAGATGATGTGGCTTCTTACACAGAATAAGGCACGCAACATATTTCATAGTATTTAAGCAGTGATAAAGGCATTGCATTATAAATATACTTTATTTTAATGAAAATGATAATAATAAGAACTCAGATAAACCGTATATTGCCGTAGTCGTGTGTTTATTAGTCAAGTTGAATCAATGAAAGCAGTTGAATCTTCTGTTCATTCAGCTGCAGCGATAGGCATTTTCTGGGTTTCTTCTGCGAGGGCGTATTTGGAGTTTTTCTGGCCTTCGGATGGAGATTTACTGCGATCACAGAGCCCGGCGTTCAATGAAAGTACGCATGAACAAATTTCGGCAGATTCTGTCGAAAATCACGCTTCGATTCATTCGATTTATCGTGCGAGCCCTAATTTTAAGGGTACCGACCGAATTGCGTCGGTACTACCGAGTACCGATTCACGTTAAATCAATCGGTGCCAAATTTTGGTACCTGAGAACGCATCTGGGCACATACACTACAGCGAGAGAAAGAGAGACCCTGTGACATGAGGTCACCCCTGCAACTCGTTAATGTTCTGAAGTGTGGTTACATTTCTAGGGCCGTATGGTTTCTGCAAAAGCGTAATTTACTCTATAGCGCGGAATGCCATGGAATTCGTCAATTTTGGACGAATAAATCAAAAGTAGTCACTGCCACTTAATTCGAATCGCGATATAAACTAGTGTCTGTGAATATTAAAATGCAAAAAGACGGTTTAAATATGAATCCTGCATGTTCCGCTTGCCTCTGTATGTATAAATGGCAGAAGTGCAGTTTTGTTTACTACACAAATACTGAAGCACGCGTGACGCTCACGGTGATTTCCGGACTCTGCGTATCACTATATGACGGCATGAACACAAAAACGTAATCTCCAGAGCTGCTGCGAGAGTCACTTCGCGAGAATTTTACCGTTTCATTTGAGAAAGCTAGCAGCATCATACTGTATACACACAGTAGCTTCATGGCAACCTGTCAAAATAAAAGTACGGTTTAACATGTAAAAGAAATATATTACTATTATATTACTTTTGTAAAGTATAATGTACACCTTTAAATATTCCATTTTCTATCAAATAAAAAAAAAAACAATTAAATGATATCAATAAATATTACAACCAGATTAATCAATTGTAGAAAAAAAAATACAACTATTAGCCTATTAAAAAAATGTTTTAAAGGAATATTCACACAATTTTCCCATGTATTAATTTCAACAGTAAACCTCAGTTTGTTTGCCAAAAATAAAAGGGTTTAATTTTCAATTGATTAAAATACATGTTTAATGCCTCATTTATTTTCAGAAAATTAGAAAGAATCGCACTATTCGACAATCTTAACGTTATTAAATAAAGGCTTTGTCATGTGGTGGTGACGCCTCTCTATGCAATGTGTAGCTATCAGATATTTACTGAGATTCTTGGCTTCTGATCGCAAATGTAGCCACACTTTGGAGCGCTTAGATTAGCGAGCAAGGTCCTGGCAGATGAAGAAGAAGAAAAAAGCGCATAGGAATCGATAGGCGGAAATGAAGTTTTAATTTGACAACAAGTATCCGATTCTGGAATCGGTATTCGATTTTCGATTCCCAACCCTAATCTACTCAGCCGTGCTGATGCTGTTCATGTGTCTGCAGTACAAGCAGTGGTGTCTGGCCATGGACCAGGGGAAGATCCCGTCCGAAATCAAAGCCCTCCTGACCGGAGACGAGCAGAAAGCGCCTCAGAGCTCCAGCAACAAGATCCCCAAGAACGGCAAGTATGGCTCCAGCGGAAACAGCCAGAGCAAGACGTCTTAGTCGGATCCGGAGCGAGTGCGTTTGGATGCGTGTTTCTGAACAGTGTTGATCTTGTATGTTCATTCACAGTGTTTATCTGTCGTTTCGTAGTAATGGGACATTTGAAATGTGACCCTGGAGCACAAAAGGGGTCTTAAAGGGTCCTATTATGCTCTTTTACAAAGTCTTGATTTTGTTTTGGGGGTGTACTAGAACATGCTCTCATACTAGGTTGTTCGAAAAACACATTATTTTTCACATATTTTACGTTATTCAGGGCTTAAAATTCTCCGGCACCGTGCCGGATCTCCGGCGTGGGGCGTTTGGCTGCGGAAAAAAATAGTCCTACATAAAAAAAAAAAATCTTGTTGATTGATATCACTTTCGAGTCCATGAGTTCGCCTACCAATGGTATGAGAGGAGCACAGCTTTCACTCTCAACCAAACTAACATTACTAGCCAATCAGAATGTTTTGCTCTTCTAAACACGAGACGCGCATAATAGTCGCAGCCCTGACGAATGGAGAAGCGTGACAAAAAGCTGCGAGGCGCAATGGTCAAAGATGTCCATCTAGTGCATATTTACATAGAATAACTAATTAAAAAGCAGCGGAGCTTTGTAAACAGCAGAGTAATAATGTCAGCTCCATAAAATAATAGACGATTTACCGGGATTTTTGAACAGGTCCTGTCCACACGTAGATCTCTAAGAAGGGACATATCCACACCCCTAGTGTCTAAGAGCGTGATAAATCTCATAATTTTCCAAGTGTATGATATAGTTTTCTTTCTTCAGGTCAATCATATATTCATTAAAAAAAATCAGTTTGAATAAAGAAAGCAATAACTTTGCCATAGTATCCTTTCAAATGTTAAAGTTGCCACAGTCATTGCATGCTGCATGTGCTGCCCCGTTCCCGGAATTTTTTTTATTACAACACCTCTCCCCAGTCTGGCGTAGCGAAAATCTAAGGTCACTAAAGTATAACTACCATGAAAGCGCTCGAATAGATCCTGTATCAAAATGAAAGGGGGCCCGCCTTCTGAAATACGACAATGTGTTGTTGTGTTGGTTAGCTGGGCCGGGATTGTCGAATGGTTAGTGGGCCAGTGTGGGTTGGCTTGGTTAGCTGGGCCAGGTGTGATGTGATTGGTATAGATGAGGCAGTGTGCTGCTGTTGTTGGTAGCTGGGCGGTGATTGTGGGATGGTATCTGGGCCACAGTGTGTTGTGATGGGTAGGGGCCAGTGTGCTGTGATTGGTTGGTGGAGCCAGTCGTGTGCCTGCCAGATGGTGAGTGGGCAGTGTGTGCTTGATTGCGTTACGCTGGAGCAGTGTGTGTTTGTGAGTGTGTGTGTGATTGGTTAGCTGGCAGTGTGTGTTGTGATTGGTGGCTGTGATCGGTGGGCTGGGCAGTGTGTGTTGGATTGGTGTGTTGTGATTTGTTAGCTGGGCCAGTGTGTGATGTGATCGGTGAGCTGGGCCAGTGTGTGTTGTGATTGGTGTGCTGTGATCGGTGAGCTGGGCCGGTGTGTGTTGTGATTGGCAGCACTCGACATCTGGTCAGGAAATGTCATGCCCCTTACAATAGCCGCCTGCGAGCTTCAGTGTAAAAATTGCATCAAAATCAAATCAATTTGAGCGCGATTTTAAACCCGGATGATTGTAAACACTCTAAGTTTGTTTGCCTTGGGAAAGCTAGTGTGTCTCCGTCTTAGTGATAACACTCGTTGCCTTCTCTTAGTGCAGCTCAACCAGGTCTCGTTTAGTGGTCGACCGATATATCGCCAAGGCAGATATTTGGCATTTTCAAATATCTGCATCGGCCGATAAGTTTTTCTGTTTAGCTGATGCATTCTAGGTGGGACTTTTATTTTGACACAGTGCTCACATTCTCCCTCTCGTTCACTGTCGTCGTTAACAGTTCTGTCTAATACGGATAGAAGTCTGTCTAATAATCAGATAGAACTGTTGAACAAAGGAATTAAAATGTATACAAAACGTATTATAACGATTGCTTTTATATTAATATAGTAATAGAAAGGCAAACATTATAATAATTTCTCGTTTGCCGTCAGCATTCAGCAAATACGAATTTATATCATTTAAACAAATCTTTGAAAGACTAATAAACATTTAATTTCACAAACCTAGAAGAACTTAGTCGAATCCAGCTGTGAGATATTATGAAGTGTGCATTTGTATCCTGCACGATCTCGTGTTCTCTGCGTGACGGTCGGTCCGTGCAAATTGAATGCTTTAAGCATTAAATTTGTGATTTCAAATTATGCTGCGCTTAGGATTTGATTGCATATTCATGTCATTTTCCTGTGGGCTTGTACATAAAAGGAGTGTTACCTTGGCTCTATTGAAAACTTCTCCCATTCGGACTTTGTGCATTTGCTTCAGCTCTGTCGTCACCCATGTAGTGATCCCATGCGATGGACTTACATACCGCACTGTGATCCCTGTTGCGTGTGATGGTATCAAGGTACTTGCCTGCTATTCTCCCCCTTAAAACAAGATTGTTCTTACACTATATTGGTCGCGAGGGACATACAAATCTACGTCATTATCGCCAACACATAGTGGCCAGCCAAAATACTTTGTCATATACAGTTAAGTATGTTTATGTTACCAACAGGTATTTTTAACCATTTGCAAGATTCAAATTCTGAAATATTAATTAAAGTTATACTACATTATATCGGCATCGGCCACCCTGACTTTCCAATATCGGCTGTCAAAAACCCATCTTGGACCCACTGTCTCGTCCCCTTCGTCGGATCTTTGTGATGTCACAAAATCCAGGAAAATATTCGTTGTAGTCCAAAAGAGCGTTCGTTGTAGTTTTTGAAAGGATTCTGTTCAATAAAATATGCCTTTTGAAAAGTGGACTTTGAGCTTGGTCGCTTAGCAGATCTTTTTTTCATGCTCAAACAGAAACATACAGACTAACTACCGTTGAAAAAGTGAAAAAAAGCATATAGGACCCCTTTAAGTCGCTGGGGGATATTTGTAGCAATAGACAACAAATACATTGTGGGGGCACAAATTATAGATTGTTCTGTTATGCCAAAAATCATTAGGCATTAGTAACGATACAGTTCCATGACGATGATTGTAAATCTCCTACTGTAAATATATTAAAACTTAATGTTTGATTAGTAATATGCATTGCTAAGACCTTCATTTGAACAACTTTAAAGATGATTTTCTCAATATTTAGATTTTTTTGCTCCCTCAGATTTTCAAATAGTTGTATCTCAGCCAAATATTGTCCGATCCTAACAAACCACACATCAATGGAAAGATTATTTATTTCTCATCTCAATTTTGAAAAATGGACCCTTATGACTGGTTTTGTGCTCCAGGGTCACAAATAAGCTTTTCTGTTTGCATTCACATTAATACGACAATTCAGACATTAGAGAGTTATTCCTGTCGATTTGCGTCTGTTTGCGGACGTGGTTCACGTTCAGTTTTTTGTGTTGTTGTGTGAACGTTCTGTGTGATTCGAAAACATTTCCTCTTCCTTTATGTATTTATTTTGGAACCGTTCTGGTACCAAATCATTTGTTATGAAGGATTCCAGCGTTCATGAGTTCAATCTGTGGAAGCCTGGATAAAAAAAGTAAATCGATGAAAAACATTTTTAAAAAAAAGCTATTTGCACCTTTTTTATTTCATTATTTGAAAGAGTAACAATTCAGGCTTTTTTCAGAATTTTGAGGGGGGGGGGAATCAGAATTGTGAGATATAAACAAAGAATTAAGAGATGTTAATTCAAAATAGTTCACTTGCAATTGTGAGGGAAAAAAGTCAGAATTATTAAATAAAAAAAGTTGCCACTACAGTTTTTTTTTCTGTGGGTGGAACAAAACCGACTGCAATATGTAAACTCTGGAGAAGAGAATTATACGTTTAATCTGCACTTCCCAGTTTTTCCGAACGGGCAAGAGATAAACTCCTCAAGCCCCACTTTTCTTTTTTCTTTTTCCTTTATCCCACGGTAGAAACCAGCTTCCATAGCAAACAGACAGGAGAGTTTGCTAGCATGTGATGATTCATCACTCTGATGTGTGTTAGAATGAGTTTAATCCATTAAACCTTTAGACACAGACGTTATAAGACGAGCTGTTGCCAAAATCTCTCGCTCGGCTCTTTGCACTTTACGACCTTTGAAAGATTTCAACGCATAGCACTTCCCTCTTCTCTTGTTTGTTCCGTGTTTGTTGTTGATCATGTTTTTATTTCACTAACTGAAACTTAAAGCACTTTCCTTCAAAGCTCTAATTTTTGTACTTTATTTGAGTTTCATCTTTCTGCTTTATTTGGCGGGTTTGCCAAAAACAGCCAAACAGAAAACTAATATTTCAGCACAGATGAGTTACGATCTGAATACATGTAATGAATGTTAAACTATTTCATCAGTGTTGATCGGCCCAAACACAGATGTGTTTTGTGAAAAGTTCAAGTTTTAATGAACGTGAAACACTTTCCTTGTGACTCTCTATTCTGGCTGGCATAATCTATGTTTAGAGCTCAAATATATTTTTATATGGCGTGTATAATATGTAGATTGTAATTTGTAGCAGGATGATGCTTATTAACGATAACCGTCTTATTAAAACATGTACCTATCTGGAATTTCTTGTCTTGCTCATTTCAGTTATGTTTAGAGCTCACTGAATAAATGTGCTCACTCTCAGGCCAGCGAATGTGTGGATGAGTTTTGTTTCTTCATCAGGTTTGGAGAAATGGAGCATTGCATCAGTGTCTCAGCAATGAATGCTCTGCAGAGAAGGGGTGCCGTCAGAATGAGAGCTGATAAAAAACATCACAATAACCCACAAGTAAACCAACCAGAAATCCAGATCACATCAGTTAACATCGGGGAGCAAGACAAAAAGCTGAAAATCAGCATTAAGTACGCTTTTAACGAAAATACATTGAGTCCATAATACATTAATAAACCGCCAAGCTCCAGATGAAACAGAAGTGTCTCTCACATCAAAATCCAGCCAGTAGGGTGACGTTAGACGCTGTTTGAAATGGGTAACTTGTATCTGTGCCACGTATTTGCGTCTCCGTGAGTATGCATCAGAACCAGAACACTTTTTCACTGGAGGAAGCGTGATTATGGACTTGTATTTTAGCTAGAAGATAAAAACGTGTTAATGCTGGATGTGTTTCAGCTTTTGTCTTCTCAAGATGTTAACTGATGGACTGGAGTGCTGTGATGTTTTTATCAGCTCTCATTCTGACGGCACCCATGCACTGCAGAGCATCCATTGCTGAGCACAATGATGCAATGCGACATTTATGATACATTGATAACATGTCAGAAAGTGACTACATTTTGAATAGGTTAAGCAGTTTAATGTAAAATCACCGGGACACACGTCTGTCTGCATCATCAAACGACACACAAAAACCATGAGACGACATTTATCTGTAACTACAGGCACAAAAAACACAAACGCATCTTCTGAAGATTAACATAAACCCTGTTTGGCGCCTCCAGGCCACCATAGGATCACAGACTGACCAGAAACACAAACAGAAGAACACATGACGTTCAAGCGCTTTCCTTCCACTGGATCACAGCAGTGACTATAAGGGTGTTTTGTAGTTGTCCTCCATGTCATCAGTGTGTATCCGAACTAGTTAGCACCACGTTTTTTGCATTTCAACAGATTTAGTTTAGTGGTTTTGATTCTGTTGTGTGTGGTGGCAGTTAAAGCAACAGTTCACTAAAAAATTATCTCATCCGCATATCATTATGATTTTAAAGGAATAGTTCACCAAAAAATGAAACTTTTGTCATCATTTACTCACCTCATGTCATTCCAAATTGTGTCCCAGCGACACGCGCATCTTCTGCTGAACACAAAAGAATATATTTTGAAGAATGTTGGTAACCAAACAGCTGGTACCCATTGACTTCAAAAATACTATGGATGTCAATGGGGACCATCAACTGTTTGAATACCAGCATTCTGCAAAATATCTTCTTTTAGGGCCGTTTAACACAGAAGGCATGACGACGGCGCTCAGGATGAGTTTTTTTAAAAACGCAGCACAGGAAGCCTACTCCGCCATGTTACGTCAAATAAAACAGTTGCAAAATTGCTTACTGAAACAAAAGCTGGCAACGTTGCCACCGCCCTTCCTGAGTCTTCTGATTTGTCCACTGTTTTGGAACTGACATTGATGAGCGGCACTGCGTGTAAAAGTGGACATTTTTTTAACTTGACACGGCATCGTAAAAACGCGGCGCAACGCAAGACACGAGCGCATCGGTCATACACGTCCATCTAGCACGTTTACATAGAAAAACACTACAAAAAAGTAGCACATTGGAATGGAAAAACGTGTTCTGTGTGAACGGGACAATAAGAAAGAAACTCGTACAGGTTTGCAACAACTTGAATTAATGATGACAGAATTTTCTTTTTTGGGCAAGCTATCTCTTTAACGTTAATTTCTGAGCCTTTATACGAATGTGTTGGGTGGGTTAGCGCTAATAGGCCATGCTAACTTCTTCTCCTTTGCTTCCCGGTCAAAAGTGTCGTAAACCGAGTCTTTGATGAGCGTCTTTGCCGGCACGGGCAGATCGACCACGCCCACGTAGTTCTTTTTGGCGATCCGCGAGCTGGCGGTGATGGTGTATGCGTTACTGCGGTAACACTTCATGGACGACATGCAGAACATCTCTCGCATGCCGCGTCTGAAGTTGACGTTGTACACGGAGTACAGCGTGGGTTTGGACGCCGTGGAGCTGAAGGAGATCCAGGCCACGGCGACGAAAAACAGTGCCGACCGTCTGCTTGGGCCCGCCGGGTGCCAAAGCTGCGCTACGTAAAATGGTGTCCAGGTGAGGAGAAACACGGCGTTGAGCATCAGGAACATCTTAATGGTTTTGACTTTCGTCCTGGGGACGATGTTCATGGTCCTGCGCACGGTTCGCCCGTCAGCGGCAATCCTCCAGATGTAGCGCACCACCCGCTGGTAGAAGGACACGATGAGCAGCGCCGGCACCAAGAAACCAAGGAGAAGATGTGCGACGGCGTACGCCAACCCGTCCCAGCTGTCCGCCAGGAAGAAGTCGCAGTGGTTTTGCGATGCCGACGATCCGTAGAAGAACAAACACGGCGATACGAACGCGGCGTCGAAGAGCCAAGACGCCAGAATCATTCGTTTGGCCTTCTCGCGCGACACTTTAAAGCTCAACGGATACACAATGGTGTAAAAACGGTCCACGCAGATGGACAGAAGCACGTAGACCTGGACTCCGGGGCACAGATGCTGCAGGTAGCGCACGGCTTTGCACGCAGCCGCGGTCAGAGGCCAGTGACCCACGGAAACCTGCAGGAGAACTAGCGGCGCGCAGGCTAGGCTCAACAGCAGATCCGCGCACGCCATCGACACCACAAAGTAGTTGGTGGTCGACTGGGTTCTGCGGCTCCGATGGATCACCAGACACACCAGCGAGTTTCCCAGCACCGATATGACCCAGAACACCCCAAACATGAGGCCGAGGAGCGTGACCTCCGCCGGCGACAGGTCGTATGACGTCAGCGAGACGTTGCTTTGCAGCGAGGCAGCAGACGAGGAAGCGTCCAGACGGCAGATGACGGGTGTCGGCGTGGAGGAACCGTTGATGGCGGGGTTAAAGAGGACAGCGGAGTGGAACGAGGGCTTTACGCCCTCCACGGACAGCAAGTACACCATTAGCCCTCTCTGTGTCAGATCAAAGCTGAAAGACACGACATGTACAATTAAATCACTGTGTTTCAAAGCAGCTCTACGGACAATCATGATGTTTATAATATTTTAATATCTTCATGTATATGTTGCTAAGTGTGGTGATAAATATATTTCATTTGTGACGATATAAACAATCACGCATATTAAAATCGTTGTTGATTTTGTATCTTAGATGAGTGTTAATAAGTGAAGCTTAAATAATCAACGTTGCTGTAAAACCTGTCGCACACAATCTACTCCATGCTTCTGTCATCTGATTGATAGTTTTTTAGTATAATTGTTCAACCGTCCTCCTTCAGCTCGAGCTTCACGAGTCTTTTTGCAGTCAAATCTGATTTTTATCAAGTAAACGTGAGAATAGCTTTACTAATAATATTTACGTACTGGAGTGAAGCAGCTCAGATTTCTTGATTCTCCATCATTCTTTTTTTTTTTTGTTTTGAAATCTGATCCTCGGAGCTTTTGAGGAGGTTTGTTTCCAGAAAGCTTTACTTTCACTGTTTTGATCTTCAAGCCTCCAGAACATCCCACATCTTTTGAGGAGCGTTTATTTGTTCATCTCTCAATCAGCACTGGATTATATGTTTGGATCATTTCAATCTCATTTTACTAAGACATATTATTGGAGATATAGTGCGATGACTGATATTTATATCATTTTATGCAAGTATCTGCTGTACTGTCTTCTAGCACTGGGCTTTTTTGGTTGTTCACAGATTGTTTTCGCTGCAAAACACATTAAAACATGTTTCCACAGCTGTTGTTCCCATTGAATAAAGCCCTTATTTTCAAGTTTTTCAATTTTACACGCACAAAGAAGGTTTGAAGGTGCATCAGTCATCTGCTCTCATTCCATACAGCACTGATCATGTGTAAATGTCTTGTATTAGCAATGCTTCAAAGTTTGAAGAACATCCAACAGATCTTTACTTTTTAATCTTTACTTAAAAAAAGTCTTCTTTTCCAGTGCAAATTCTTAAATTGAGATGCACTCACCTGAGAGCAAAATGACTTAAGAAGTCTTGTTTTATGAGACTGCATGAGTTATGCCTGTCAGTGGGCTAAAAAAAAACCCGTCAAATTCACAAAGGGAATCGTTCATCCCCCATTGCCTAACACCTGATCACTATTTGACGCCCTGCCATCATCTGTCAAGACGTGTTTTTTAGAGCGTTTCGTGCACATCGGTCTACAGTCTAAAGGACGTCTCCTATCAGTGTCAAATAGCGTTTGAGAAGATTCTTATGAATTAGTAATGGCATCATTATTAAAGCTAAGTACTTCTTAATTTTGTACCATTTCACGGAAAACAGGCATCCATTATCATCAAAACTTGCTCTAAGGAAAGAAGATCTGGATCATTAGAATACCTTCGGTACTAGAAAGACAAAACATACATTTGCAGTGCATGACCCCGATAACGCCACAGGTCCGTCTGTTAACGATCTGGCAAGATCTGCTGTGTGCAAAACATCTGACAGAGTCTGTTCTAAATCATAAAGAATTTCCTAAACGTACTGTGCTGTGAAGGAAAGCCTAGAATGTTGTAATCGAACAAAGCAGATGAGCAAACACTTTAAAAAATAGGTCTTGCAGATGTAAAATAGATGTCTCCGAGATGTACGCGTGCTGTCAGGGGCAACATTCAATGTCATGACTTTCTGAATTCTGATTTAAGTCCCGCAGAAACCCTGTAAACGAAATCGTTCGGTTCTAGATCTGAATCCTCCAGGGAGCTCGAGCTGAAGCAGAAATTCAATTAAAACCTTCAGAGACCGAGTGCTGAAGATGTTCCTC
>JADLZN010010267.1:0-129757 GCA_018155175.1 Sinocyclocheilus anophthalmus | reverse complement strand
TACACCATTGCTCCTCCCCCAAACGTAAAAAACTAAACAAAAATGCAAGAGAACCAAACAAAATGACAGAACTGTTCATTTTTCATGCCCTTCTTAAAGTACCTTTATTCCACATTAAACATACCACACTAAGTAGGGAGAAAATGGCAGTTTTATGCAAAAGTGAGATTCCTTGCCAAGGTGTCAGTGGAGGGTTATTCTAAACAAGTTAATTCTCTCACAAAATCAGAATGATGTCATTTGCTGTTTTGCTCATTAGTGATTCCTGGGTCAGAGCCAAAAATAATTTTAATTCATCTGTGAGGTCAATTATGAGCCTTGTTCTTTTACTTGATCTTCTCGGTTTTTTTCAAAGCATGCTCAGATTAGTGCAACCTGAAATAGTGAAGTTAAGAAAAATAATATGGTCCTCTAGCATGATTAATAAATGGACTGCGTCTTCCATTGAGGCAGCTCAGTGCCTCGGACAGCATGACGTTTGATTTACCCACATGCAAAATGCTCATTACACTCTCATTTTTCCCACACCACTCTATTTTTTCCATTTTCAAAGGCAATGCTTAAACCCACTCCACTCTTTTGTGAGCAGCGTAATGTTTGGATAGAGTGTAATAATACCAGAAGTACCTGAAATGATACCAAATAAAGTGAAATATTATAATGTGTATAAACATTATAAACACTATAATCATAGCTTAGTTCCCCTCACTCCAAAACAAATAATTAAAATGTAATAGTATGCAGAACAGATCAAGAATGAAAAAAAAAAAAGCTAAAAAGAACAAAATAAAGCGAAACTGAAAGTAGGCTACATTTGGGCTCATGTAGCCTACCTCATTTGGCAAATAGCTCATTTCTTTACAATGTATTTCATGTTTAAATATTTTCTTGCATATCGCGGAAAAATCCTCCTCTTCCATTCACAAATGCGCTTGGCATTACGCACTGTAGACCGGTTTATACTACGGACTCTTAAATTGATATTTTTGGCTGACTGTATTTTATTTTTGATAATGAACAGCCTGCGATGGCAGTTTGAATTGCTATAATATGTTGGTGTTGCACGAGGCGCAGCGTGATCCAACACCTGACCCAATAAATTACTCAATTTTTGGTCGACAGATAAGAGTCAGACAACCCGAAATTTAATAATAATAATAATAATAAAAACGAACACTAGCTTCTTTGTTTATCTATCTATTTATTTTCTTTTTATTTATTATCCAATTAACAAAAGCAAAAAATACCTCTAACACTACCTTGCTCTATTCTTTTTCTATTCAAATCGGTTTTCCTTTTTATTTATTAGGCCTAATAACCAAAAAATACCACCACCTTGCTACTGTTAAGCTGAGGCACTTTGTGTATCTTGCTCTTTTGTTCATTGTGATTGCTTCCATTGGTCCTCCTTTGTTAGTCCGCTTGGATAAAGTGTCTGTAAATGGAACGTTTACTTTGATTTTAGCACACCGCATAAAAACATCTGTGTTTTTGTAATTAAGCAAACAAACAGGATGTGAATTTGCTATTTTAGGCTTGCCGGATGGCAGCAGGGGATGAGCTGGCATCTGCGCTAGTCGCTGAGCAGCTCAAAGAGCAGGCGGAAGCGGCGAGGCGTTTCTACGGCGAGCGTCTTCAAGTCCTGAAGGTCAGCGAAGGGAAGGTTGTCATTGCTGGAGGAGAATTGATCTGAGATCCTATGGCGAAATGCCCACTTATATAGCCAGATGGCACCGCCCATTTTGGCGGGCTTTGTCGCCATAGGCTCATGTAGCACCGCTGCTGAGCCATTGGTTCGTTTTATAATCACTGCACGAACCAATGGCCATGCAGTTACACATGCAGTTACACATAAGCGTCTAGCGATGCAGTACGAGTTAAATATCGATAGGGAACCATGATTGTCCCGTATTTTCCTTTTGTGAAGTTGGCAATCCTATGAGTGTGTGACATCAACTACTCGGCTCTGAAGCAAAAATCCGACTGGTGGATGCACGCTGTCGCCTTATATACCCGAATGCATGGGGAGTGGCTCAGCATGCAAAAACCTACTAGCCAATTCTCATTGGCGTTTTCTCTTAAACTCAGAGAAAATTGGGCTCCCAAGTTAGACCCCTAATGCCGTTACGACATAACTCGTAGTGACCGACAGATAGGGAACTAAAGATATCTGAACAATATTTGTAAAACCTAAGCTGATTTGACAAAAGATTTGTGAAAAGTTATGATAATAAATCATGAAAACATTTTTTACAGTGCAGACAGAAAGCACTCCGTAAATGCACTGATTTAAACTGCTTATCAGAGTGAATGACAGAAACAGAGAAACATAATTTCATTCTAATGACCAGCAGCTGATTGTGACATGTAAAGCCTTACAGTAAAGGCATTTATGGATTTTGATAGTGTGATAGTGACTGTGATAGTGACTAGTTCCCTGCTGGGTGGATTTGGCACCAAAACACAGCTTCTGGGAAGTTACCAGTGCCCTTCTCTCCATGTACATTCATGTGCAGTGAGTCACTGCTTCACATAGCCGGTGTGTGGAGTCTACAGAAAAAGACTTGAATGAGGCCATTTAAAAAACAGTGATGCAGTTTTGTTGATTTTTCATATTAAAAACCCAATGATTTCTGTGCACAGGTGCAGAAATGTAAGCTGTCACATATCATTGAAAATATACTCAAACGATGATCAATGTTGTTTTGAAATTATAATGTGGCGTAAGAATCAAATTAGAAATTTGTTCTTTCATAATTAGACACATAAATTACTGATAAATGACACTTCTCATTACTGCATAATGTTTCTTTTCTAACTGTTATGATCACATTTGACAGCGAGGGTTGTCTGGAGTTAATCTCTTACAGTAGAAACTTGCTCGTTTGTAGACAACCCAATGACTGAATCTTTGTGTGCTGAATTTTTTTGAACTCTGAAGGGGCAGGGTCTCATCCTGGTACAGTTGGACCCAAAAGTAAAAAAGTGTCCCACAAACAGCACACAGAGTAACATTCTTCTATTTGTCGAGAGCTTTTAACTGGAAGCAGAATTTGGGGACACAGCAGCCATGCCAAAGCAAAAGATAAACCTGATGGAGGTTTGGAATAGGAATCGAGCTGCTCACCCAAACAGAGCTAAGAACCTAAAACTATGGCCTCGTCAACTGTAAGTTTCAAAAATGTTAAAACAGGTTGTTTGGTCTATATATGGCACTTGATAGCGAGAGATGCTTATTTTTGTGTAGCTCGAATATAATTGTTTGTTGATGGTGCTGTGATAGTAATTGCACTTTAACAGTGATGTACAGTTTAGTTCAACTGGAATATTATGCTTTTATTTATGTTTAAATTAACGTTTTCATTGATGTCTCGTTACATTTTTTTTTCTGTCCTGAAAAAAGAAAGAGCCTTGTATGTAAGACTTTTTGTAGTTTTGAGAAATAAAGTCATCTTTATTGAAGATGAAGAGTTGGACCTTTCTAAAAAGCAATAATAATAATATATACCTGTTATTTCAGAAGTTTGGGTTTGGCAAGATTTTTTAATGGCTACAGTAAAAACAGTAATATTGTTAAACATTGTACAATTTAATATATTTTTTAATGTAAAATTTTTATTATTTCTCTGAATTTGCAAATCAACTCTTTTCTATTTTAATTTTTAAGTGTTACCTTTTCCTGTGATGGCAAAGCTAATTTTCAGCATCATTACTGCCCAGTCTTCTTCAGTGTCACATGATCCTTCAGAACTCATCTAATATGCTGATATGCTGCTCAAGAGACATTTATTATTATTTTCTTATGCTGAAAACTGTTTGCTGCTCTATTTTGGTGATCTTTTTTTTTCAGGATTCTTTTATGAATAGAGCAAAAAAAGAACAGTCGAAAAGAACAACAGTTGTTTGAAATAGAATGTTTAAAATAGAATGTAATTTTTTTTACTGTGATACTGTTAATGCATCATTGTGGTATAAAAGTGTTAATTTATTTTCTAAAAAAAACTTACACCACTTTTGTTCAGTAATGTATAAAATGTCACTTTAACTACATTTAAACTATCTCAGAATAGCCTGTTTTATTTTTAACTTTGAGTCATAGAAAACCTGTTGTATGTGTGCAGAAATTAAGCTGTGATGGTAAATGCTGTTTATAATATAACATATAAATATATTTTCCTCTTTTCTCTGTCCCTGCAGGGCACAACTGAGAGACCCCGAAGTGGTGGCAGCCCTTCTTCAGCAGAATGTCAAGATGGCGAGCCTGTTCCCTCCCACAGGTGCCGATGTGTTCCACCCCTTCACTTTGGAGTCGCTCGCCGAGATCGAGCGGCGGATGGCAGAAGAAGCCACCGAGCAGGAACAGATGAAGGCCTCGAATATCGAGGTACCTGAGGAGGATCTGCCCAAACCCAGCAGTGATTTGGAAGCAGGAAAGGTCCTACCATTCATCTACGGAGACCCTCCACCAAATCTCCTCAATGTTCCTCTTGAAGAGTTGGATCCATTCTACAAAGCAAAAAAAGTCAGTGGCAAAAGCGAAATACCAAAGCCCTGATGTCAATAAATATTTACGGATCTGGCTTATCAGAACAATATTTATTCCCCAAGAGATTTTGTGTCCCTTTTTTTGTTTTGCAGACGTTCATCGTGGTCACCAAAGGGAATACAATATTCCGATTCAATGCTGAACCTGCATGCTACATTCTAAGTCCACTCAACCCTATTCGACGAGCGGCCATAAGAATACTCATACATCCATATCCTTCATATTCAATATAACCCATGAAAATATTTATATATATAATGTTATTTTATGTATGTATATCAACATACCATCTTATCTTTCATTTCCATATATGATTTAAGTTGACATCTTAACTTTGTGTAAAACTTTGACTTCTTGTTTAATTACACAAATCATTCCTTCTAAGTTCTCCTTTACATCACAACAAATTATTTAGCATGTTCATCATGCTAACCATCTTGTCAAACTGTGTGTTCATGACGATGGGTGACCCTCCAGCATGGAGTAAAATAGTAGAGTAAGATTTGCACCATATATTTCCAAATCCATATGCACCATCTGTCTGTCTGTCTGTCTGTCTATCTATCTATCTAATTCAAATTCAGGAAAATTTAAAGACATTCTTAATTTATTTCTGTTGCGCAACCCTGATATTTAATGCCCTTGACATAAAATCCACATAAAATGAGCTAACCAGCAACATAAACAGGAAGTTATTGAGACACATTTAAATGCCTTGATTGTTTATTGTGTAATTTGGTCCTTCTTAGGTACGTTTTCACTGGCATCTACACCTTTGAAGCGCTTGTAAAGGTGCTGTCCAGAGGCTTCTGCAGGGGTGATTTCACATTCCTGCGAGATCCGTGGAATTGGCTGGATTTTATGGTCATCACCATGGCGTAAGTATGACACTGAATGACTATAACCTGAATGTAAAATCAGAGGTTAAACAAGCCAGTGCAAACATTTGCTATGGCTCTAAATGTACTGACAAATGTGTAAAATGTGCTAAATGTGAAATACAAAATGTTGCATTATAAATACTTCAATTAGTGTTGTAGTTAAATGCAAATGGTTTGTTCAGAAGAGGATTTGAATAGTTTACAGTTTTATTTTTAACAGCAGCTTCCGTAATCAGATGCCATTCCGAATAGTCAGCGTAGTGTGTGACTAATCAGTTTTTGCTCAGTCAGGTTGTGTGGCGCATGAGATAGCTGGGGTCTGGCAACCACATTAGACACAGAAGCATTGTGAAAATACCCACTCAGATGTGAGAGGTCAATGGTCAGTTTGTTTGCAGCATCACTAAAAATGTAACGAGGCTGTGCACAGGTCCCGGTCCTCTGAAGACAGTCCTCCTCAGCTTCTCCATACGTGTCCCTAAGGTCCACCCTCGCCTCCCTTTACAATCACAGCCTGGCTGAATGAAAATGTTTATCCACTTGTAAAGCGAGATCACTTACCAGGCCTATTCTTAGCAGTAAATCTCAGCTTCACACTTTGGCCCTCCTCAGCACACTAAAAGGCTGGTTTGATTGTAGTTCTGATGGTGTACGAGGACTTTTGAGTTATTAGTATTACTACTGCATTCCCTCTGCTGTCATCCATAGTTTTCCTTGCTACCAATACCTAAAAGTATTTTATATGTATGTATATAAGTATACATATTCTTTGAACTATTTTAGTTGCATGTTATCAGAAAAACTGAATAAATGTTATTTCTAGTGTAATGTCTAGTCAAGTGAATCCTCAGTGTATAAAGTTTGAGTGCTACAGGATGTTGGATATTTTAGCTTCCTAACTTAATTGTATTTTTTAAACAACACATTTCATCAACGCTTATTTCTCTCAATATTCTATAATGTCTCCTGTATACTTTTACATAAATTCAGTTGCCTGAAGTTCACAGACTTCATAATTATATGCTGTGATCCAGATACCCAACAGGCACCTCACTTGCTATTGGTCCACAGTATACACATAATGATGCCATTTGGCTTCTGTGATCAACTGTTGCACTCAAGCTAAATATAGTCTACACTGAACATATCTTTTACCCCAGCAAGAGAGACTCTGCTTGAGCAGACTCTTACAAAAATATGGTTTAATAAACTTCAATAAAAGAGATTCATTTGAATGCACACTTTCTTCAGCCATAAAAATTTCAAAAGAAGAACATTACAAAGTTACATACTGTACATAAATCATTTTCATTGCCCATAACCAGATGTAGAGAAATATAAATCTGGATCGATGCAAACATGTTGGAACCTGTTGCAGCTAACATTGACTATTGTCTATACATTTAACTATATAGTCTATAATAGTGGTCTACTAAATTATTCTTAAATATATATTTTTCACTATTAAAAAACCCCAAAAACAATAGTCAATCTTTGGTAAAAGCCCAAATTGTAAAAATGTGATATGTAATGGTATTAGGCAGTTCAAGGGTTTTTATTTTTATTTTTTATGAATACAGTGTCAGTGAAATAATTGTGAGGTTTTAAAATAATAAGCATAGTAATCTTGAATTGAATTCGCTTCATCCACAGGTACGTCACAGAGTTTGTGGACTTGGGGAATATATCTGCTCTGAGGACTTTCCGTGTTCTTCGGGCCCTAAAAACAATTACTGTAATTCCAGGTTAATACAGCATGTCATTTCACATGGCTACAGGAAATATGAATGCTACTCACTTGAAGTCAAAATGTCACTTTAACGTCAGTTTGTTTTTTGTATAATTTTGGAATACTTCAGCTGAGGTTTTGTTTAACTGCAAATTCCAGGTCTTAAAACCATTGTTGGCGCCTTGATTCAGTCGGTGAAGAAATTGGCGGATGTCATGATCCTCACTGTCTTCTGTCTCAGCGTGTTTGCTCTCATTGGCCTGCAACTGTTCATGGGAAATTTGCGGCAAAAGTGCATCAAGTCTTTTGCCTGGAGCAACAGTGAGAACCTGACCATGCTCTTCAATCACACAGACATCAATGGCACTGAAACAGCCAACAGCACATTCAACTTTCAGGAATATATTGAAAATCTAGGTGACTTGTGACTTTTTACATCAGTAATGTGACATGAAATGTAGTTCACAATTGCTGCACATAGGAATTATTAAGAATGGGCTTGAAAACAGCTCAAAATGAATTGCTTACTTCATTTTGACCAGTTTAGTGCTCAGATTCTCCTGCAGTGGTTTTGATTAGTGATTTCCATTCCTTTGCCATAGAAAACTACTATTATGTGCCTGGCCATATGGATCCGTTACTTTGTGGGAACAGCTCTGATGCAGGGTATGTTATTAAAATATGATATTTTCCTACTACGTAATCATCTAAACCAACTTTGACTTGACATTGTGCATCACCAGCAAGTTGAAATTTCAAAGAACTATATACTGATTGTATTCAAAGAAGCAGTTTTCAGCAAACTGAATGCATATATATTGTTTATTAAATTACCTGTTTGCCATTGCTGTTCACAGGAAGTGCCCTGAGGGCTACACATGCCTAAAAGCTGGCCCAAACCCAAATTATGGCTACACTAGTTATGACAGCTTTGCATGGGCTTTCTTAGCCCTTTTCCGGCTAATGACTCAAGATTTCTGGGAGAACTTGTTCCAGTTGGTGGGTATATGCATCTTGTTACTGTCACATTGTTCTTTGCTTTCTTTCATGTGATAATACAATGCCATTTTGTTACAATATTCAGTAGGGTTAACAAAATGGTACAAACTGCTCCATAACAAAACTTGTACAATACTTACAACTTGAGCACCCAATCAGCATATTAGAATGATTCCTGAAGAATAGTGTCACAACGGAAGAATAAGATACTTCTGTCAACAATATGTAAATGGGTCATATGATGCGATTTAATTTTTTTTTTCTCTTTGGAGTGTTACAAGCTGATGTGCATAGATAAGATCCCTGAAGTGGAAAAGACTAAAGGTCTCAAAACCAAAGAGATATCTTTATCAAAGTTAAGATATGGACAACCGTTAGTTGAACTCGGAGAGGAGGTCAATTTGACTTTGCTATGACAATCTGGCGCTCCTGAATCAGCTACTGTTTTGTTATTAAATTAAGTATTTGCTATTGACTGTTCAAATGCGGGTGGGGCAGCGTTTATTTTTTTTTTGTGTGTGATTGTGTATGAGCTGTTTGTGTGTGTGTGTGTGAGAGAGAGACCGGGTCACATCACAGTGGAGTCAACTGTCTTAACCATGGCTTGTGTACTGCAAACACATACCAGCTTCATCACTATGTCTGTCATGCGACTCTGTTTCCCTTTCGGGCTCTGTCTTTACATTTATTTTGAACGATGAAGCTCGCGATTATGGTAAGGGAATTACATTTCCGAAGCGTGCTTGCCGTGTTCGGCCAATCACAATGCACTGGGTCAGCTGGCCAATCAGAGCAGACTGCGCTTGTCGGAAGGATGGACTTTGTAGAAAACTAAGTGTTTGAGAGAGGCAGGGCATAGAGGACTTACAATAATGTAAAATAATGTGTTTTTTGAACATTAAAGCACGTCAACATATTCTGTTACACCAAACTACACCAAATAAAGATCTTTAAAAAAGCATCATATGACCCCTTTAAAAAATCTTTCTGTCCCCCAATTTTTGAACTGTAGTGTAAATGTAAATTTTTTTATACTGTAGAAGTAACCATTTAGTTTTCTATGCTTTTGAGACTTGAACAAGAACGTAAATGAAGCATAAAAAGATTCTCAAATATTTCAGACTCTCCGTGCAGCAGGGAAGACGTACATGATCTTCTTTGTAGTCATCATCTTCTTGGGTTCGTTCTACCTCATCAATCTGATTCTGGCTGTGGTGGCCATGGCGTATGCTGAACAGAATGAAGCCACCATTGCAGAAGCTAAAGAAAAGGAGGAAGAGTATGCAAAAATCCTGGAACAGCTCAAGAAACAAGCTGAGGTTTGTCATACTTGTAAGCTTCCCAGCTTAGAGCCTTAGATCATTTGGTTAGAATAATACTAATTGTTAGTTCTGATTTTGTCTGCTGTCGAGCAGCAAAAGAACAGCATGGTGAATGGCAGTAAGACATCATTATCCAGCAAAAATAAAGATGATGACCAAATTCAGAACGACTATGATGGGATCGCATTGAAACCCCTCTCAAAGTCAAATGGATCCAAAGGCAGCATGAATTACTTAGAAGTCCCTGACTCGCAGATGAGAAAACCGAGTGCAGTGAGCACTACAGACAATGCTTTAGATGGTAAGTTCACTTTTCGCTTTAGTGTAAATAGTGAGTTCCACAATAATTAAAGAAATCAAATCATACTTTTGGGTTTTATGTGTTAAAATACTTTCATCAACAGAGCTGGAGGATATTCAAAGGCCGTGTCCTCCCTGCTGGTACAAGTTTGCTGACATATTCCTGAAATGGGATTGCTGCTTGCCATGGGTGAAATTCAAGAAGTTTATCTGCCTAATTGTAATGGACCCTTTTGTGGATCTGGGCATTACCATCTGCATTGTGCTTAACACTGTGTTCATGGCTATGGAGCACTATCCTATGACTCCACATTTCGAACACATGTTGTCAGTGGGAAACCTGGTACATAGATCTACCTATCAATGTTAACTTGCACCTTTAAAATGTATATTGAAAACATAGTTTATTATACTTTATAGTTGTTTTGCCAGCATACAAAAGCTGATGTTTTCCTTGCATCATGAAGTCTTCTTTCCCCTGCAGGTTTTCACCGGTATCTTCACAGCAGAGATGGTGCTAAAACTTATTGCACTGGACCCATATTATTACTTTCAAGTTGGCTGGAACATTTTTGACAGCATAATTGTGACCATGAGTCTGGTAGAGTTGGGCTTAGCCAATGTTCAGGGCTTGTCTGTGCTGAGGTCCTTCCGTCTGGTAGGTGAAATTTCATTTTTTCATCTTGAAGGGATATTTCACAAAATGAAAAAAAAAAGAAAATTCTGATAGCAGTTAGCTACTCACCGTTGATCCAAACACATAATACTTTCTTATACAAAAGACAAAAGAAGTCAGAGCTACTGGAAGTTGGAAGTGGATGAGGACCGATGGCTGTTAAGCTCAAAAAAGGACATAAAACACGATAAAATTGTCCAAATGATTCATCGATATTCCAAGCCTTTAAAGCCATATGATAATTCACGTGTGGGAAAAGCAGAAATTACTTTTTTTTTTCTCACTTGACAGCAGTGGTCACCATTCATATTCATTTTCAATAAATAATTCCCTTTTCATTGGAAAGAGGTTTTTTATTATTATATTTTACATTTCAATTACATTTTATGTACAAAATTAGTTGAAATGCCAATGTTCAAAATTTCAGTACTAAACTATTTATTCAAATCATAACTGTTGGTTGCAGATGCGTGTGTTCAAGCTGGCAAAATCTTGGCCAACGCTAAACATGCTGATAAAGATCATCGGTAATTCTGTGGGTGCTCTCGGGAACCTGACCCTTGTCCTGGCCATTATTGTCTTCATCTTTGCTGTGGTGGGGATGCAGCTTTTCGGAAAAAGCTACAGGGACTGTGTGTGTAAGATCTCGGGCGATTGCGAGCTCCCTCGCTGGCACATGACAGATTTCTTTCACTCATTCCTCATCATCTTTCGCATTCTATGTGGGGAATGGATCGAAACAATGTGGGACTGTATGGAAGTGGCTGACCAAGGCATGTGCATCGTCGTCTTCATGATGGTCATGGTTATAGGAAACCTAGTGGTGAGTGGATTTCCTTATTTGATAGACAGACAGACAGACAAATTAAAATGATCCATTCAAATAATGTTTTCTGTTGTAAGTGCCAAAATTATAAATATGAATTTTAGATGATTTCTTTTTATTAAAAATAAGTACATAAAATATCAACTCACATCTGAGAATTCAAGAAGTCAGATATCACTTTAGCGGGAGTCAAAAAACCTCATTTGATCAGTGTAGAGCACAATCTTTTCTATCATGGATCATTCAAGTATTTACAAAATTATTTGCAGGCCAGACATTAATTGACATCGCTTACATCAATGTGTTGATAAAACATAAAACTTGCATTTAATAAAAGTTGTGAAAGATTTTTATTTTTAATGACAATTTATTGACAATAAAAATACTGTCTTTATACTATTCCATTCTTGATTGGCCACCAATCCTTATTCTCGCTGTACAATGTTAGTATGTCATTGTATTTCATCTTTGAATTATTATATATTTTTTTCTTTCTCGTCCTGAAGGTATTGAATCTCTTCCTGGCTCTGCTGCTCAGCTCCTTCAGTGGAGACAACATGTCAGCGTCTGATGATGATGGGGAGATGAACAATCTGCAGATTGCCGTTGCTAGAATGACAAGAGGCATTGACTGGGTGAAGGCCTTCGTTATCGGACATTTGACACAATGTCTGGGCCTGAAGCCAAAGGAAGAGGGTGTGAAAGCAGACGAAGAAATCGATTCTAAGGTGGCCACCATGAATTTCAGTCTGTCCGTTATCAAAGTGCCTATAGCCAACGGTGAATCGGATGATGACGATGATGGCAACAGCTCTTCTGAGGATGAAGACAAAGAGGACGTCGATAAAAATAGTAAAGTGAGTTTTTTTTTCAGTGCAAAATTCTGATAGTTGTGTTCCTAAAATCTAATGTGAAAGATCACACAAATGCAAAACCGGTTGCCAGAGTATCACTGACATCCGTCCATCAACACCTCCTGACACCTAGACATGTGTCTCAAATACTGTGACACCTGCAAAGTCCATCTGGAGCCCCGTGGGTCATCTTGTTTGGAGAGTATGTCTAAGGAATGTCAGAAACCATGTGACACGGTGACGGGGCGTGAGAAAGAGCACCAGCATGATTAGTTACCTTACTGAACAACGTTCTGACTAGCACCCATCTTACGACAATCCGTTTAAAGCATGTCAGTGCTATAAATCCCTACTGCACTATGTCCCAATTCCCTGTAAAATGTACATCTTTCCAGTTCAGGTCATACAATTTTTCATATTTTATTTGTACTGTAGAAGCACACTGGCCCTAATTCATTAGGCAACTGCTTTTTGGCATGCCTTTGGATCAGGTAACACAGTTCATATGTCATGCCCCCATGTGTCGCACAGCACTGCATTTCACATCTAGCTACAGTATGTGTCAGAGAGATGAACATGAATGCAAATTTGTACGTAAGTCTCGTGTAAACAATCGAATAAGATCTGAAGTGAAAACTGATGTTTCTGTGAGATAATTTATAGCTAAAAAGTTTGTTTTAGCAGACGGTTTTATATCTTTGATTTGATTTTCTCTTTGAGAGTCTTTCTTACAATTTGACCTAAACCATGTACTGTATGACCAGTTGGCAAGTCACTTAGCATTACACTACACCTTTCAATTGACTTCCCTTCATACACATGTGAATGAATGCAGGACAGGAACACAAACTTGTACAAATTTTGCTGCATTCCAGCGTTCAAGTTTGGTGAAGTCTGGCCTGCGAATTTGGTGCACGAAGATGTGTGACCAATAGGAGACTGATACGTCACAGCATGACCTCTTAGCCAGTTTAAAACAACACAAACTTTAAAATCCACAAGATTGCAGTAAAATGGAGTAGAATGTTTATTTTCAGATTTTTGGTGCATGATTTGTTGAATCCAATGTGTTGGAGCTGATTTGCAACTAAAGTCTGTCGGACGGTTGGACATCGCTGGTCTAGTGTGCCCACGGCTTTGCTCGATTTTTCCACTTGGAGACAAGTGTGAGCCTCCCTCAAGCTCTTTGAAACTTGCCAGTTTCCAGATCAGCAGAGGATATTGAGTTGTTTGCGAAAAGTACTAATCATACCAGAAATTGACCTACAGTGTTTTCATCTGGACAGAAGACAGATGGAGATGAATCATCAACCTGCAGCACAGTGGACAAAGCTCCTGAGGTAGTAGAGGTGGAAGAAGAGGAAGAAGAGGACTCCACCGTCCCTGAGGACTGCTACACAGAGAGTGAGACATGAGCGATGACTTATCACTGTGTGTAGCATTGAATTATGTTCTTATTAATGTTTTTCTGCATTCCCAGACTGCATCAGGCGATGTCCTTGCTTGGAGCTTGACGTTGCCCAAGGTAAAGGGAAGGCATGGTGGAATTTCCGTAAAACCTGCTTCTCCATTGTGGAGCATAGCTATTTTGAAACCTTCATTATCTTCATGATCCTCCTCAGCAGTGGAGCTTTAGTGAGTCCATTGATAAAAACATATTTTTACTTGATTAACCACAGCCCACTGAAACCCAGTTTTTCATATGTATGTTTCTTTTTATTAGGCATTTGAGGACATATACAGTGAACAACGAAGAATGATTAAAATCATTCTTGAATATGCAGATCAGGTCTTCACCTATGTGTTTGTCATTGAGATGCTTCTGAAATGGGTAGCCTATGGATTCAAGGTCTATTTCACAAACGCATGGTGTTGGCTGGACTTTCTCATTGTTGATGTAAGTATTAGTTGTTCCTAATTCAACAGAATATTTTGAATTAAAGTACACTGACACTATTGTTTAACCATGCTAAGAAACTTCATTCATCTGTGATCGTTAAGACAAACAGGTCCTTGTGATCCTTAAAGGTGCAATAGGTGATTGTCTTCAGAAACATTTTTGTTATACTGGTTGAAAGTCTCTTCGCATCCCGATAGCAATCATTAAGTTAAGTGGTCTAAATATATGTATTTATATATTCTGTGGAAGGCGTAGGACAAATGTCATTAAAAGGACCGATCAAAAATGCCGGTTTGTATCCGAGCGTTTTAATATGCTTTTCTACCTGCCTGTCAACGTATGTATTATCATACCTCTACGCCACCCCGTTCGCGCAGACAGGATACGTCATCAGCATAGCGAGATGGCAGGCAAACATCAACAACCCCGATTCTTCCTTCCTGGATTGTAGTACTTTTTTTATAAAGATTTCTCACCAGGGCATGACAGATGATTTAAGCTCAGCCACACGGTTAATCTATCCTTGGCACCAGCTCGGTTGAAGTTTACATGTGCTGGAATTGGGAACCGCTTATGTAGCCTATTGTAGTAATGTTGTCTCTGTTCTGTGAGTGTAAATGCGTTCAGGGGGCGTGGCTTTTGGACTGCGATTGCAGGGAGGGTGGGACGTTCAATTTCAGTGCTATCAGGCTAAAGTTAGAATTTTCCAAGATCTCCTACTGCACCTTAAAGACAAAGTTTGAAAACACCATTAAAAAATTCATGAATTCGTACATTACTTTCATCATTATCCTGGTGCTTATCCAGGACCAGGCTGCCCCTAACAGTGCAGATTACGGTTAATTTCTGAAATATTTTGAATATCTTATAACAGCTTCTACATTATTCTGCTATTAGTATGGATAGTGTACCGTATCTTAAAGCTAAAAGTTTAGTTCTTGTGTATTTCACTAATAATTCGGAATCATTGTGACTCGAGTTTGTCACAACAAATCCTATTTCCGTTTGAATTTGGTTCATATTTCAGTTGTTATTTTGCTTTTTATTGCAAATTTCTGTACAGACTTGAATACACATTCACAAAAAAAAAATCACTATGCAATTAAAAATATTTTTAAAGACTAACAACAAAGTTAGTTTTTTCTACAGAATGCAGTGACATCTGCAGGACACCAGTATACAAAAACACTTTAACAGCCACTGAAAAGAGAAATAAAGGCCAATGGCCATCATTCAAATGAAGATACAGAAAATTGATTATTTTATTAAAAAATTTTTTTGTAATATTTTACCCACTTTCTTTAGAAAATGTAAAAAAATATATAGATATTTTTAATGTCATATTTATGTGTTTTTTTTAAATGCATATATTTTATCATAAATGGACTAGGCCATTTTTAACCCATCCATGATAAATAATATGGATTTTAAATGCAACAGAAGGGTTATTATTACTATTTTGAGTAAAGGCCTCAAGATATATTATTGATGAAAAATAACCAGCAATATACTTGAAGTATTTTAATGAATATTTCTGCAGGTGTCCCTGATCAGTTTGACTGCAAATATCTTAGGCTACTCTGAACTGGGGGCCATTAAGTCTCTCAGGACTTTGAGAGCGCTGAGACCTCTTCGAGCTCTCTCCAGGTTTGAAGGAATGAGGGTGAGTTTTCTGCTGTCCACCCTCAAATCCTTAATATTATTAGCTCTACTTGTTCTCACATTTCTTTTTGTATATTGTGCTGTTGACCATCTAATACATTTTCAAGTTTAAAACCATGAACTCCAGTGAAGGTTAACAGTTTAAGATTTGGTTCCAAGCTCTCAAGCTGTCAATATGCACAGGTGGTGGTGAACGCCCTGGTGGGGGCCATTCCATCCATCTTCAACGTTCTTCTGGTCTGCCTGATCTTTTGGCTCATCTTCAGCATCATGGGAGTCAACCTTTTTGCTGGAAAGTTCTATTACTGCTTCAACTCAACATCCGAAGAAGTTTTCCCAATCACTAAGGTCAACAATATGAGTGAGTGCTTGGAGCTCACAGAGGCTGATCCAAATGTGCGATGGATGAATATGAAGGTTACCTTTGATAACGTAGGCATGGGATACCTCTCCTTACTGCAAGTGGTGAGCCCTCTATAAACAAATGTGCATTCAACTGAAATGTTAAATAAATAAAAAAATCGGATACTTCAAAATATGTTTTCATTTGGTTTCCAGGCAACATTCAAAGGATGGATGGACATCATGTATAGTTCTGTGGATTCTCGTGACGTAACGTTGATTTCAGCCTTTTACTAAGAGATTGCTTGGCACAATCTCACATTTTATGTGCAGTATTGTTCTCCAGTATGTGTTATTCTTAAGCATTGCTTTTGTTCTCTGTGTAGGTTGAAATGCAGCCGGACTATGAGTCAAACCTCTACATGTACATTTACTTTGTCATCTTCATCATTTTTGGCTCTTTCTTCACCCTTAATCTATTCATCGGCGTCATCATTGACAATTTCAACCAACAAAAGGCAAAGATAAGTGTCATATCACTTGGTCTTCTGGATTTGAAGAAACACTAAAACATCTTCTGCTATGGAATAATTGTCTTTATGTCTATACTTAGGAGGAACTGATATCTTCATGACAGAGGAGCAGAAAAAATACTACAATGCCATGAAGAAACTTGGCTCCAAAAAGCCACAGAAACCAATACCAAGGCCTACGGTAATATATAGTCTTTTTCTCAGATTAATTATTAAAATGAATAGACTTGAATCTGAGTATTAACTGCACCTTCTTCTCCTCGGGATGCTCTTCTCTTCTGATGTTTGAAGAACTGCTTCCAAGGTTTGGTTTTTGACCTGGTCACCAAGCAGTTCTTTGACATCTTCATTATGGTGATGATCTGCCTGAACATGGTGACCATGATGGTGGAGACAGATGACCAGAGTGAAGAGAAGGAACATATTCTGTTCCTTATCAACTTGGTCTTCATCGTACTCTTCACCGGGGAGTGCATTCTCAAGATCATCGCCCTGCGCTATCACTACTTTTCCATTGGGTGGAACATTTTTGATTTTGTGGTGGTCATTCTTTCAATCACAGGTAAGCCTGCTTTATTTATGGTAATCATTATGAAGTAGAAAATTAATCTTAATGGGTCAATGACAGGACGCTCATTTTTTGATTCCATGTATTTAAAATTCAAATACAATTAATGCAATGGCTTCATCCTCTATGCCAGGGGTGCCCAAACTCGGTCCTGGAGGGCCGGTGTCCTGAAGAGTTTAGCTCCAACCTCAATTAAACACACCTGAACCAGCTAATCAAGCTCTTAATAGGCATACTAGAAACTTGAAGGCGTGTTGAGGCGAGTTGGAGCTAAACTCTGCAGGACACCGGCGGCCCTCCAGGACCGAGTGTGGGCACCCCTGCTCTATGCCATTCTATTATGAGCATGTTTTTCTGAATCAAAATTAATTTAGATATTTTTGTTATTTATTTATTTTTGTCAGGCATAATGTCAGGGTAATTACATTAAAGAAAATAAAACACTAAAGGAATTAAAATTCTTGGAAAAAAAACTTTAGAAAACACTTATGACAAATGAATACTTTAACAAAACTGCTTCACTGCTTATTAATATTTGGAAAAACATTTGTTTGCTAGTCATGTAATGCAAAAAAAATTAAACAGGAAATTATATCGTAGTGACAGTGACAATGACAGTGTATTAAGGTCAGCAAGTCTCTTACAATAATAATGTAATTTTGACATTGTTATTACAATGCAAGTTTAAGATGGTAAAATGCCATATACTGTTAAATATAAAACTTATTTAAAAATATCTATTAAGACATCTACACTTAAGTACACACAAATTTAGGGTGTAAGGAAAATACACAATCACTTTAAAGTAATTATATTAAAGTAATGTAATACATTAAAAGTGTCATGTAAATCAAGTAAATGTAAGTCAAGTGTTGAAAATGGCATAAAAGTTTTCCAAATCAAATAAACACCAGCATGAATGCAAAGAGTACCTTTCACTTATTGAAGACAAGATTTTCCCTTATATATCATTGCTTATAATGTTTCCTTGTTGATTATTTCTCATCTCACAGGTCTTTTGCTGGCAGATCTCATCGAGAAGTACTTTGTGTCACCTACACTGTTTCGCGTCATTCGACTGGCCAGAATCGGCCGCGTCCTGCGGCTTATCCGGGGTGCCAAAGGAATCCGGACATTACTGTTTGCACTGATGATGTCACTTCCTGCCCTCTTTAACATTGGCTTGCTTCTATTCTTAATCATGTTTATTTTCTCCATATTTGGCATGTCCAACTTTGGGTATGTGAAAAAAGAAGCGGGCATCGATGACATGTTTAATTTCGAGACCTTCGGGAACAGTATCATATGCTTGTTCATGATCACAACATCCGCCGGCTGGGATGGATTGTTGGCACCTATACTCAACAGCCCACCAGACTGCGACCCGGATGTGGAGAACCCGGGATCGCCTGTCCGAGGAAACTGCGGGAATGCTGCGGTAGGCATCGTCTTCTTCTGCAGCTACATTGTCATGTCCTTCCTCGTCGTGGTCAACATGTACATAGCCATTATCCTGGAAAACTTCAACGTAGCGACCGAAGAAAGCAGCGACCCCTTGTGCGAAGATGACTTCGAGATGTTCTATGAAACCTGGGAGAAGTTCGACCCCACCGCCTCTCAGTTCATCACTTACAGTAGGCTGTCTGAATTCTGCGACACGCTGAAAGACCCCCTGAGAATCCCCAAACCGAACACCCTTAAGTTGATCACAATGGACCTTCCCATGGTCCCTGGCGATAAGATCTACTGTCTGGACATTCTCCTGGCCCTCACTACAGAGGTGCTGGGAGATTCTGACCAGATGGATGCCATGAAAGCAACTATGGAGGAGAAATTCATGGCCAATAATCCCTCAAAGGTTTCGTACGAGCCCATCACCAGCACTCTCAGACGGAAGCAAGAAGAAGTGGCCGCTTTGACCATTCAAAGTGCCTACCGCAAGCACGTCCTCAAACGCGGCCTCAAACATGCCTCATATATGTATAGAGAGAAGATGAACTCAAAGAGACAAGGTGAAGAGGCTCCAGAAAAAGTGGGGATGATAGTTAAGAAAATGAGCCATCTGTATGGAGATCAAGCCATTGAGGATGACAAACCTATGAGTTTCTCCTTCTCTCAACGTGGGAAACCACAGTATGGGGTTAAGCATCCCTCGGTGAGAGTTCAGAGCGATGTGGTCTTGCACTCTGCCCCTTTTCCCGCTCCTGACTCCTCAACCGCTGCGGAAAACTGGAGTGAGTCCATTGTGTAACAGGTTTAAGCCATACTGTACACTTAATCTTTGGAAAGCCCAGCAATACAGAACCCCTTCAGGAGATTGTTTGTTCAGGGTTATACTTCGGCGCACAACAGCCAGTATAAAGGAAATTCATGGAGTCAGTACGGCGAATGGCAACGAGTTATAATCAATATTACTGATGCAATCGATGGTTCCTCTGAGTACTGCCCTTGAGAAGATGATCACCAATTGTTTGTCTAATGGCACTGGAAATGGTTGGGCTCTTAGTGCAGACATCAATGATTTTCAAGCACAGAGGCTGAAATGACAACATTTTTAAAAGAAAAATGGTAATGATTACTAATCGTTCAAAATTAATTTAACAGGAAGGAAAACCCATGACTTGCCATGATACCTGGCAAAGCCTAAAATAAATCGTGTTTTAAGAGTATATTACAGATCATTCTTGTAGTAGTCTGACTTTTACTTTTAATCTGAATTTTTCACAAGTAAATGTGACTAGTATTCAAAATAAACCCATTTGCACTAAATAAAATTAACACTGGTATAATGGCCTGATAATCATAAATATAAAGTATTAGAGTTAATAGTTAACTGTAAAAAAAACATGTAATATTATGTACATTTGCCTTTACTAACAGCAGTAAATTTGTTTTTTTAGTACTTTAAACCTTAAATAAAATAAAAACAGAATCTCTAGTTGGCCCAAAGACAAAAATATGACTCTAAGATTAACTAAGTCAAACCATAAAACACATAAACTGTAAAAGAGTCTTCCGAACAGTTAGCTACCCAGCTGAACATATTGTAAATATGGATTCCGTAATGTTTAAATTGCCTAATGAGCCTTTTTGGTGTGCGGGGTGTACTTGCAAATTGTTTATTGCAAGTATATAGTCTGTGAAAGCCTTGGCTTATTTATGTAGGTTATTTTTTTTATTTTTACTTTTAGATATAATTTGTTATGAGCCAGTGTTCTGAATGTCAGGTTGTTCAGCTCAGTTGTATAGTGATAATGGATATTATAGATGAAAATATGCAAAGGATTGCTAGAACAGGGCATTTTATGTTGGAAAATCTACATGTATGAATGGATGTGTCAGGGGTCAGAAGTAAAAAAAAACTAGCCATCTTTTTCTAAGCATTGTGTGGAGACTGTGTATGAAGTTCTGTGGACACAGTTCTCATGTCTGCTATAATGCTATAATCCAAAGTCATTTCTCAAGACTGACCTAATGTGACTGTTAGCATCCCTATCATGTTTTACTGTACCTATACTCATCCAGCATTTACAGTTACTCGCTCATAAAATTTTTGTCATTTTGATTGCAAAGTTAACAATTTATCTGTCTCTCACGTAAGCGATTGAAACTTTTAACAGGTTTTTGTTTTTTGCTGGCAGGTTAAGAGTTTTTGGTAAGTTTTTTTTTTCATCTGCTTTTTATTTAAATTTTTTTATTGAATTGGTGAAACATTTTGTACCTTTGAGGATAAATTTCATGTGATTACACATGCACTATGCTACCAATTTAATGAAGCCCTCCAAGCTAAATTTTTGGAACACTTAAACCTGAAGTTTCTGATGCTTTCAGACTTTTGTTCATGACATTTCTTTCACTTTTATTATATTTCTTTGTCGAATGCAAACCAATGGATAAGGGCGGAGAACAGAGAGATGGAGGATTACTAGGACAAATGTAACTTATCCATAATTCAGTTTGTTCATGCGATAATAATGTGACAGAGATAAAAAATAATAATGCACAAGCAGACAATTTCTATATTTGGAGAATAACTGAATGCTAGTATTAGTAGAAAAGCATTTACATGTATCTTTTTATTAAACTGTACAAGACAAATTAATAACAATATTAATCAAAATCTACTTAATGTTATGCAATGATCAATATCTTGCTGATTATTTAATTTTCTAATTAAATCAAATTGTGAAATTTTTGTTTAATAGTTTTTAGACGTCTTTTAATGTGTTGCTTACCATTACTAACACTCTGTTAAGTGCACTGAATGTATTGACACCTCACAGTATCTGTCACTTGCTGAATGCATGTAATCTTGAAACATTTGTAAATGTTATTGTATATTCTTTCTCTGTTTACATGACTGAAATAAACTTTTTTTTTTTTAATGTTCAAACAATATGTAATGCAAATAATAAACGGTAAATTTAACTGTTACATTATCAAAACTGAATATTAAAAAATAGCTATATTTTAACTTCCAAACTGCTGTTTGCTTGTCACTTTTTCTATTGCAAATTGTCCAGCTGATGGGGCAAACGTACGCCACCCTGTGGTCAAAATACTTTCTATTTATAGTATTGAGATGGCTTTTAAACAGCAATGGTTTTATTTTTACAGTCCATCAGATTTAAAACATCATTTGGATGATCTTACCCCAGAAAACACTTTAAAAGACTAAAGTAAAAAGGCATTAATATCTGTTGAAATGAATAAACTGCATGTACTGTAGAAGTAAATGAAGGCTTCAAGAAATGAAGGCTTCAAGTGTACTGAATACTTCAGACAAGGCATTAGTGACTCTCTCTCACACACACACACACACACACACACATATTCAAATCTATACACATAGACACATATGCCACTCACTGGATGTCGTAGAACTACTGCGGCATCCCCTGGATCACAGCCGGCCAAGTGCCACGCATACAAATCAGGTCGGAGGTCAGCTGTGAAGCGTGACCTCAGGACAGGCGGTCAGTGTGTTCACTGCATCTCTTTCACTCTGATGAGTGGAAGCCGAGTGGTGTTAATATGCCCATTCATTCTCACTGCCATCTGAGTGACACTCTCATTGTCGAGGGTTTATTATTGGAGAGAATATTCTTGAAATAAACCCTCATCATTTGTAATGTCACTGAAAGTAGACGTTTTAAACCAATTTGACTTGGTTTGTAGTTTTAAATGTCTATTTGGAGAGAATCTTAGCATTAGTTTTGTTTCATGGTAATCAGTGTGACACGCATACGGCATAAAGAAATCACTATATCATAATACATGTACTATAACGTATTTAATATTTGCTTGCTTTAACTTTCTTTGTATTTATTTTTCCCTGGTTTCACCCATCTTATTGTATTTTATTCATACTTTCAAGGTATTCACACTTGTATTTCATTTATTTTTTTATGTTTTGTCCTCTTCCGTGTCGTTAACCTATAACTTTTTAATAGTCAAAATCTGAATACATTGGTAGTTTCTTCTCTCTCTCTTTTTTTTGGCTTAATTTAATTATATATTTATTTTAGGGCTGTTTATCAGTAGAAACTGGGGACAGGTCATTATTGTGGAGAAAGGATTGACACACAACACAGGCCAGAACCTTATTAATCCAAACAAACACCGCTGTGTCTGGAGGATATGGAGGACACTAACCGCTAAGTCACAGATCCGGCCTATATTAGGTAACTTTTCAGAACAAACATGTGGGAGGTGATTCGTTAAGTGATTACTGAATGCATTACTCATTTCTCAGCATTTTTAGGATGGAACAACCTTTGTTCAGGTAAAGTTAGGGTGACCATACGTGCCATTTTCCCAGGACACGTCCTGGCCAGGATTTGTTTTGGCTTTGTTTTCCTGTTTTCATGCTTGCTGAAGGTAATGATCGAAAAGTAGTTTGACCAATAACATGCAAGCATTGTACATAATGGACCAATCATGGCGTGATTGGTCCATGATGAGAAGGTGGGATCTACGGTCAAAGCGATGCAATTACCCGTACATATTAGGTTTGTTCGACTTAAAAGCAGTGCGGCTCAGACCGATCAGTGTTTGACATCAAAGTACCTCGAGAGCGTTTCGAAAGCATAACCGTCTGTATGGTACTTTGATGTCATACACCGATCGTCTGCACACGCAAACAAAGCCAAAACCTAGATATTTTAGGCAATATAGAAATCCTGGCCAGGACGCGTCCTGGGAAAATGGCACATATGGTCACCCTAGGTAAAGTGTGCATGCAGCCTTTATGTAAGCTAAGGAAGCACTGGAGAAGCTCGTCCAGTCAACGAGTGGTGCCTCCAAAGCAAAGAAGCCGCAGCTGCCTGAAGAGATGCAACATGAGATGACTCAAAACTGTGATGAGTAGCCTGTGGAATCAGAGAGCGGGTGGGATGGAGTCAGTACATTCCAGGGTAGATGTGTAACATCGCCCCCTTTGAAACAAGAGTTGACGAGAAGTGGGAACAAGGTGGAGTTTGCTTTAAAGGAAGAGCACAGCTTATCCTGGTTCCCAAGCCGTTTAAGGACACAGAAATACAGGTCTTGAGTTTGTGCAGACAAGTTAACGCCACAAGTGGATCAATGATGTCAAAAGTTCAAGAAGAGTTTACAACGAAAGGGTCAAAGGTCATTGTGAACATGCAGCAGGTGGCGTCAGGGGCAGGTGCCACTTCTTTGCCTGAAGGTTGTCAAGTATACATTATGGTGCTAGCAACACCAAGGCCGTGGGATCAGTCTGACTCTTTCTACAGATTTTAATCTAGCAGCCAAGATTTTCATGCTTCCATTAAGCTATTTTATTTTTGTGTGTCTGATTGTGACACCGTCTTACTAACAAAGTCAAAGGTAAAGTTTAAAAAAAGATACAGAGTAAATAGAGGGTGATATCCCATATCCAGTCGGCAGAGTAGCGGAAGCGAGTCGGTAGACAGTGTTCTCTATATAGAACGTGATATTTAAATGTGTCCGGAATGTAAAGCTGTCTACTTAGATATGGGATCGTAGCAGCATTGCGCCAACTCACCTTAACTTGAGATGGAACTATCTCCATTTTCTCCATTACAATCAGTGATATGATACTTCAAGCTAATTGCTAACATTCACTTAGAAATCGTTAATGCTTTGATCGACATTTCAATAGGCTCACAGTGCCATCCGCCTTAGTTTTCGAAGCGAAAGTAAACTATTTCCTGTGAATGTCAGAGACTTCCGATTCATTAACGGACTGTTTTTGTAGCGCTAAAATAACTCAAAGCTTTTCAAACATGCTCGAATCATTAAAAAAATCCGAAAAACTCGAATACAGCTTCTTTAGAAAATATCTTGAATTTATCAATTCAAATGGCGCCATCTTGTGGCTAGAAATGAAATGACAACGTATTCTCATACAAAACACAGCAGTATATAATATGTCTCTTACTATTCCTTATTATTAAGTTGGTATTTGGATGAATGATGCTGTTCCTAGATCCACCTGCCAGAGCTTTCTTAAAGGAGTTTTGGTTTCTCACACTTGACTGACAGGTGCCAAGTTCAGGCGGTATAGACAGTCATCAGAATGCCCAGTATGAACAGCTGAGGCATCATGGGGGATTTTCCTCTGGCACTTGCTTCCATTCCGCTTGTAACCACAGGGTGGTTCTCGGGGATTGAATGCTTGTGGTGCCTCTCAGTTTTGTTCTCTCTCTGTAGATGTTTCTCTGGCAAGCTGATCTGAGACCAGAATCTGCGAAAAGAGACAGACTGGCTCTTGGTAAACCAAATGCAGAAAACATTGGTTTTGAGCTCAGCGTGGCCTTATAAATGGAGTGGGTGGTCTAATAAATCATTATCTTACCCATTAGGGGAAACACTTATGGACAACTTATATGGAAAAAGAATAACATTACATTAATATTGTGTGAATCTCACAAAGAGATCATACATTTTACTCCAGAATCAAAAGAAAATGAATATAGGCCTACATTTTGCATGAAAAATATAGCCTATTTTAGGACATTTAAGACATTATGCGACATTATTTACAAATGTTTCAATGGTTTACTGCAAAAAAATAGCATTCTAATTACTGTAATGTGAAAGAAATCTCACTATCATTACTGTAATATAATTTATAATGTCCAGAAAATATAATTAATGTAATATATATGCACACACACACACACATCTATTGGCGGTCAAAAGTTTTGATGTTTTGATGTTTTTGGACGTTTGAAGCTTGGATGTTTTTTAAAACGACAACAACCATTTTTTCAAATGTTATTACAATTTAAAAGTATTGTTTTATATTTCAACATATTTTATGTAATTTATTCCTGTGATGGCAAAGCTGAATTTTCAGCAGCCATTATTCCAGTTTCACATGATCATACAAAATCATTCTGCTGATATGCTGCTCAAGAAACTTATTATAATCCATTTGGAAAACCGTTGTGCTGCTTAATATTTTTGTGGAAACTGTGATGCACTACCATTAAAAAGTATGTGGTAAGATAAAAGAAAGAAAGAAAGAAATGATACTTACATTCAGCATACATTAAATTGATCAAAAGTGACAGAAAAAAATATTTATAATTGCATAAAAATTCTATTCTTTTGAACTTTTTGTTAATCAAAGAATCCTGAACAAATCACAATTTCACCACAATTGTTTTCTAAAGGGATTGTAAATAAGAAATTTTAAAGTTATAATCAGCATAAATTGCCATGATTCATTTGAACTAATACTGTTTATATTTAAATAGACAGTGGGTTTTAGATGTGCCTAATTGTCATGAACATAAGCTTACAATGAGGAAAAATATTATGGTATTAAAACAGCATTCATTATCTCTAGGCAAAATATACTTTTTATTTCTTTTGATTTGCTAGTAAAATATGACCCAGATCTTGCTTGACAGACTTGTAAGATTCACCATTCACTATTATCTGTCTAATCTGTTATCGAACTAATTAATTATCCTGCATTAACTGTCACAGAACACACTGGTACACTTTGGTCCTTTACCGATAAGGCAAAACAGCCATGAGGTTCAGATAAACAGATTGTATTCTGTTTTTTTCCCGCAAGGGATTAAACTATTAATGTCACACTGACACTTCACAACCCCACTGCTGAATATTACACACAGGCCAACACCACATCTGAATAGGAAAATCCTCCCGCATCCCCACAGTGACAGCAAACACGTATATGACCTGATTTACTCTCATAATTATTGAGAACATGTCCTTTTGGAAGGAGATGACACCATTTACAGATTACGTGGCAATGCTACATGCGTCTTCTTATTGTATAGACTAGTGCTGTGCCAATGACAGCCACCGGATTAATGTATAAGCTGAGTGGTTTGTAAAACGATGACCTTTCTTTGTCTTAGTGCCAACATCATCCCAGAGTCATGGAAATAGCCATACACATAAATGACCGGAACCACTACGCTGGTCCGTATGGTGTCTAAATACACCTAATGCATAATAAAACATAGTTCTCATGGAAACTCTCATGTTTCAACTCTCATGCATTAAGATGCATCAATACATGTTTATGTCACATATAAATATCAGTACCTGAGCCAGAAAAACAAACATTCACAAGCTTTTAACTAAGCCTGCAAGAGTTTGTCTACCCTGAGCGAAATGGCTAGAGGTATGTCTGTGATGCTTTCTGTTGCATGTTATTTGTAGCACTTAGGACATGGATATCATATCTTATTTTTGACATCTCCCTATTTAGTTATATATTTATTACATGTATTATACTTTTTTTTCTTACCTGTAAAAGTAATTTTATAGTTTAAAGAGGATTTAAAAAAGCAGACAGCTGAGTAAACTCTTCCCTCTGGTATTCTGCAATTCTGACTACATGAGGAGGCCCACTGGAAAAGGATGAAACACAGAAAGAGATCTGTGAGTATAAACTGTATATTGAAAAAAAGTAACTCCAAACATGCTTGTGTCCCAGGGGTTGTCAGAACTGGGGTTGGGGGACACCCAGGGGGCAGCAAGGGGGATTATGGGGTTGGGAAAAAAGTGTGGAGAAAAACCGTGTAAAAATATAAAAGAAATATAATAAGATTAACTAGGTACGTTAATATGATTATATATTGAATACCCACTGAAGAAAAATAAAAATAAAAATAAAAGTTATTTTAAATAAATGCATAAAATACTATTGTACTACAGTGAGCAGTTAAAAGTAATAAGACCATAAAAGTTTAAATATTTTCCAAATAATATTTTAAACATATTTATAATATTAATTTTCACTGTGTTGGGTCTTTATAAATATAAATATATAGCTGCCTTTTAAATTTTAGGATGGGTTCCCTCTCATAAGGATAATCATATTTGGGGGTACGTGCAATCTGAAATATCGAAAATCCCTGTTTTTATTCAACAATATATACAACTATAAAACAAATAGTATCAAACAAATTAAAGAATACAATATGAGTACATGCATGACACAGGTGAAATATTGTTGTTTTCACACAAGTGGATGACAATTTTACTCTTAAATTGCTTATAAATCAAAGAAATCGTTAAGAACATATTTACCAACCACAGTAGATGCTAAGAGATTAACTGTTTCCATCATTACACATTTTTGCATATCATAGTTTGGGAAGCACTTGGAATTGATCAAATGGGCAGCATAAACATCAAAAATGGCCAGTGGTCTGAAGCCTCCAATTTGATTTATTTATTTTTTCTTTGTTCAGATGTTGAAGCTTCTTCGCATCTCTTTTCGCCTTATTGAGTCCTGGGAGCTCTCCAGCCAGACCCTGAGCGGAACCGTCTCAAACAGCCTGACTGTCGGGAACCCCAACCAGATCACTGAGAAGCTAGCCGACTTGAAAATGGGCATCAGTGTGCTCATCAAGGTAAGAAAGACAAGCTTTAGGCTACTTTTATTTTTTCACACAATATGTCTAGTGGTCGTACCAGGACGTGTGACAGCATCTTCATATCTTCAGATCTTATTTGGACAGCTATAAGATCATTTTGCATTTGTATCTGCTGCAGGGATGTCTCGATGGTCAACCAAACATGGATGATAACGACTCCCTGCCGCTGCCTTTTGAGGACTTCTACTTGACCAAGGGGGAGAACAACCTCAGAGAGAGCTTTCGTCTGCTGGCTTGCTTCAAGAAGGACATGCACAAGGTCGAAACCTACTTGAGGGTTGCAAATTGCAGGAGATCCCTGGATTCCAACTGCACCCTGTAGAGGGCGCCGGTGTATTGCTAGTCAATGCCTGTACATTTGTGTTTTGCTGCAAATCCAAGACCAGTTTAAGTCCTTAAAACCTCCTTAGGTAATTACAGTCTGGTCTTATATATGCAGGAAATGTCAACCAGCCATGGCTAGGTCTGTGTTTTCTTTTTCTCTCCCATATTTAAACCTTACCTATTGTATTTATTCTTCTCATTGGGGAGTGCTCATAAATTAAAGCCGTTCCTTTAAAACGTAAAGGATGGATCTGATATAACATTGTACAGTGGTGCTAAGCAATTTATGGCAATATTTTCAAATATGGCCAAACTAACAATATGTTCTAGTATTTTGTGGCTCAAAAAGGGGGCTAAAGATCAGTGTTATATTGAAATTTTAATTTAAATGGATAGGTTCACTCTGTGTATGCATGTAAACATTTGTCTGTCTTATAGAGTATGTTCTTATTATTAGCGCATCGTATTCTCTTCAAGCGCTGTGTCTTTCTCCATTAAAGTTTTAAATTGCATCCAATATTCTTGATCTGTGTGGTTTAATTTTTACACCTAAAATTTTGACTGGATTTTCAGATCAGAATCTGTGTTGTTGTGCCTCATGCGCCTAATGCGTCCCAAAGCAATGAACAAGCTAAAATTGACCGAAATGTTTACTGTTGCTATAAGCTACAAACATTGGCACATTAAAACGAGACATGCCAAAAAATATAAATGTAAATATATAATATGAAAAATAAAAGCAATATAGTCGACGCAATGTCGCGGGTCTCTACATATTAACCGGATGAGACAAGATTACATTTTTAAAATGTTTATGAATTATCTTGTTTTATTATTGTGAACGCTTTCAGAACGTTTGGAACGTGCGTAGTTATTACATCACCGAGGAAACTCCAGTTTGTTCAATCCTTTCAGAATCCTTCCACTGATCCAATCACAGCGCATTACGTAATATGACGTCCAAGAGCGCAAAATTCGATTCTGTTTACGGAAGTCGTAGACGGGTGGCGCGTGAACTGATTATTCAGTTTTTGCCGTTTTAATTTCAGTTATATGTTTTATGAGGTAACCACACCGTTGTCGAGTTTAAACTTTATTTAAAGTCCATATCTCATGGATATTGAGGTCGATATAATTTAGTTTAAAGTCCCTCTCGAAAACAACAAACATATTTTTGTTTGGGACATTCAGCCAACATTTTCAGAGGCTTACATTTATGTAAGTGTATTGTGTTGTGCTGTGTTATATTATTAGATTTCATCGTACTATTCCTTTTATCTAATGAATGACCAATAATATACCTTTCACTTGCTCTTTAAGTCAGATTACGATTAACCTTTGCTCAAAAATGTACATAAGCATTATGTTTGCATATCAATGAAGTCGTAGATTGGTTAGCGTTGGACTTTTAGGGATTTTTAGTGCAAAAATCACCAGTAATCGCATACATGTACCAAACTTTTACTTTTAATTCAACTTCTCATCTGACTTTTTAGGAGTCCCTGTGGAGCGTGTATTCAGCCTTTGGAGCTCTTTAACTGTTGAGGGTCTGTCCCAATGCCACGGTGGCTGAACCTGTGTTCTATGCACTGGTGAAGTTCTAACGTTACTCATCGGCACAGGCATCCAAAGCTCAGCGGGCCACTGATAAACAGTGCCTTTTCCAAAGTTCTCCTTTAAAGGTAGCCTAATGTATTACAGATAAAGTGAAGTGACATGTGGCCCATACTAGGAATTAGTGCTCTGCATTTATCCCATCCAAAGTGCACACACACACACACACAGCAGTGAACACACACCCGGAGCAGTGGGTAGCCATTTTTTGCTGCGGCGTGGAGCAGTTGGGGGTCCGGTGCACCTCAGTCGTGGTATTGAAGGTGGGAGAGAGCGCTGTACATTCACTCCCCCAACCAGTGTGAGACTCAAACCTGCAACTTTTGGGTTACGAGTCTGACTCTCTAACCATTAGCCCACGACTTCCCCTTATAAAACTGTAAATGTGATAAATACAGATAAAGCTGTAGCTGTTAATGTGATTTGCACATGTTTTACAGATTGGCTACTTATTAGATTTACTTTTAAGAAGGTTTGAGTGTTTGAGTTTGAGAAAATATATTTCTTATTCTTTCTTTCAACCTCTCCCTCAGGTCCGAATGAGTACGAAGCAGAATCTGTCCTTTCTATAGCACTAAACCTCTCAGCCTTTCCAAATGTCACAACCTGGCTAATCACTATCTGGGCTTTGGCGGCTGGTCTACTCGCATTATTACTGTAAGCAGCGATATTGATGATATAGACTCTTCATTTTTCCCTCAAGGCTAACTGTGCATCTGTTCATGACTGGTTTGTAAACCAAACATTTTTGTGTTTCAACAGTTGAAGGACATCTCAAAGTGTGTGGACGCAGGGTGCCAAGAAGAAACAGATGACTAGAGTGTGCTTTTAAAATATGGATGCATAGCAGAGTTGACCTTCCCACAGCACCGAGTGAGCTGCCAGGGGGTCGGTGTGGCGGAGGAGATAATCGACAACGATCCAGGTGAGGTCATACAGACTTGGCTTGAGGCATGCAACATGCTTTATTTTTTTAGAAGGTTATTAAAGTTCTAGAATTGTGATCTCATGTGCACTTAAATGTATTTATAAAAAATATATCTCTATAATAATAATAATACATATTTATAATGATAATAATAATTACATTTATATTTTTACGTTTTAAATAAATAATTAAAATCATATTTAAATTATGTATCTTGTTTGTCTGTGTCTTATCATATTTTTAACATGTTTATTAATTTGTTTATTTAGCTTTTTAAATAGCCCTACATGACAGCATGCAACAATAGCTATTAATCGGTAACATCTGCAAAAATGTTGAATTCTTTAGATCCAGAGGAAAAGCTGAGAAAAAGAGGGACACTAATGAAACGTGCCAAAGACAAAGCTGTGGTGGCTGCCTTTGAAAAGGTGCTTCTCATGATCTTGGGTAAGTATTTCCAGCAACCTACTGTATACAGCCATTATACAACACATTGCAATCTGTGGTAATATCCATTTCATGTCATTAATGTCCCATAGGAAACGGGAAAGTAGCAATTGAGATCATGTATGATCCAGATGAGATCCTTCCAGAGGAGAACTCAGAAGGAGTCATAAAAGTAAGTGTTCCTTCAAGATCTTTGAACATTCTGGTCAATGATGTATTGAATTTATTCAATTTACAGAGAAATAAATGTATGAAAATTTGTTCCACGTCTACTTAAATCAGCTCATAAGGTTTCATTGGTCAGTAATTTTTAGTAATTTTCAATAAACTTTCAAACAAATTTTTCAGGGTCAGTAATATTATTAACCATTGCAATGAGGAACTAGCCAGTCACTTTCAGTTCTTATCCGGTTGGTCAGTGGTTTAGCAACAGCCAATCAGAGAGCTATCTAATAGCCAATTACTTTATGTGGCAGGTAAATGACATCTCCTGGAATGAGTATGAAGGTGCTGACAGTAATACTGAGGAGGATTTCCCATGGGACCTCACAGTGGACCTCCCTGATTGACACCCACTCAGCTTTCTCGACCCACACAGTTGCCAATGTTTTCCAGATAAGTGACCACTGAAAATTATATAAGTTTTCTCTTTAATGTTTGGTATTGACCATAATGTGTACAGCATTACGGTCATCCTCTGTGGATAACCTTCCAATTTCAGTGCAACTGACCTCAGATTCCTCTTCTCTATTTCCAAAGCAATTCTCTGTTTTTTTATGTGGCTGATACTACCAAGGTCACACAGGTTGAGGTTTAAAGGTCAGGTCAGATGTGAAGCCAAGAAAGTCATGTATTTCATAAGGACTTCAGGGAATCCAAAATGCATTTCTTTATAACTTTAAAAAAAAAATCTCTTGTGTACAAAGTATGATCAGCCTCTTTGTTTGACATATTTGCACTACCTTAGAATACATTAAGACAGGTTTTAGTATGTTCTCATTAAAATAGGTTTTTGTTTGTTGTGTTAAATAAAATATATGTGTAGCAGTGGATTTTAATCATATGTGCCTCTCTTTTATTTATTGCTTTTGCCTTAAAATCCTTAAAAAGATCCTTAAAATCAGGTTACCCAGTTTACCTAAAATTCCCTGTGTCTATTCATTGGTGTGATTATAAATTCTTTTTTATACACAGATGAGGTGCTTCTAAAGTTAAATGCCACTAGGTGGCAGTGTCTGCTGCAATTCAGTTGATTTGTACAATTACTTTTTTTACTAGACATACATATTGCTACAAAGAAGATTTAAATAAATAATCTCAGCAAGCCATGGGCAACAGTGGGGGTAGAAAAAACATTCGATTTTTAGCGTATAGGATGTGGGTGAACCAAGACTTTAAATTATACAGAGTATATAATCATATTTATGATCATATTGACTAATTAGTATGCTGTCAAATTAAATTAGGCAATATACAGATGTACAAGGACTATACTCATCTATATTTTGAATCTGTTTTTATTTTTATATTATCCATTTCATTTTCATTTAGTCAAAGTTTTAGTAATTTTGTTTTGTCCGTTTTTGTTTTTTATGTGTCTGTAGTTTTTTCCATTAATTTGTATTTAGGTTTTAGTTATTTTAGTACATCAAGTTAAACTAAGTTAAAATGAGAAATATTGGTAATAGCTGATATATATATATATATACAGTCGAACCAAAATTTATTCAGACAACTTCAACATTACACACGTGATCACAGCTTATTTTCTATAGTTTAGAATATGGTAATAAAATATGACAAGAACTCTTGAGTTAAACTGTGTCAGAACAAATTATCTTGATAATGTCAGATAACACTTAAGCAAACCATGGTCAGGTCAAAGTGTCTGAATAATTTTTGTTCCCAAATTTTTATCAGTTTTACTGTGCACTGTATTACTGTATACGTTTTGGGTATAATATGTCAAGTGTACTTATTTGTATCCTCAATTACATTAAATGAAATATAGTGTCCCTACAATAGTGAACATAAAATATTTGAAAAAGTATATCTGCTGTCGAATAATTTTGGTTTGACTGGTGTGTGTATGTATATATATACAGTGGGGCAAAAAAGTATTTAGTCAGCCACCAAATGGGCAAGTTCTCCACTTTAAAAAGAGTGAGAGAGCCTGTAATTTTCGATCATAGGTATACCTCACGAGGAGAGAGAGACAAAATGAGAAAAAAAATCAGAAAATCACATTGTAGGATTTTTAAAGAATTAATTGGTAAATTCCTCGGTAATTGTGAAAATAAGTATTTGGTCACCTACAAACAAGCAAGATTTCTGGATCTCACAGACCTGTAACTTCTTCTTTAAGAGGCTCCTATGTCCTCCACTCGTTACCTGTATTAATGGCATCTGTTGAACTTGTATCAGTATAAAAGACACCTGTCCACAACATCAAACAGTCACACTCCAAACTCCACCAATGGCCAAGACCAAAGCGCTGTCAAAGGACACCAGAAACAAAATTGTAGAACTGCACCAGGCTGGGAAGACTGAATCTTCAATAGGTAAGCAGCTTGGTGTGAAGAAAAATAACTGTGGGAGCAATTATTAGAAAATAAAAGACATACAAGACCACTGATAATCTACCTCGATCTGGAGCTCCACGCAAGATCTCACCCCGTGGGTCAAAATGATCACAAGAACTGTGGGCAAAAATCCCAGAACCACACGTGGGGACCTAGTGAATTACCTGCAGAGAGCTGGGACCAAAGTATCAAAGGCTACCATCAGTAACACACTGGGCCGCCAGGGACTCAAATCCTGCAGTGCAAGACGTGTCCCCCTGCTTAAGCCAGTAAATGTCCAGGCCCGTCTGAAGTTTGCTAAAGAGAATTTGGATGATCCAGAAGAGGATTGGGAGAAGGTCATATGGTCAGATGAAACCAAAATAGAACTTTTTGGTAAAAACTCAACTTGTCGTGTTTGGAGGAGAAAGAATGCTGAGTTGCATCCAAAGAACACCATACCTACTGTGAAGCATGGGGGTGGAAAAATCATGCTTTGGGGCTGTTTTTCTGCAAAGTGACCAGGACGACTGATCCGTGTAAATTAAAGAATGAATGGGGCCATGTATCGTGAAATTCATTCATTTTGAGTGAAAACCTCCTTCCATCAACAAGGGCATTGAAGATGAAACGTGGCAGGGTCTTTCAGCATGACAATGATCCCAAACACACCGCCCGGGCAACGAAGGATTGGCTTCGTAAGAAGCATTTCAAGGTTCCTGGAGTGGCCTAGCCAGTCTCCAAATCTTAACCCCATAGAACATCTTTGGAGGGAGTTGAAAAATCCGTGTTGCCTCAGCGACAGCCCCAAAACATTACTGCTCTAGAGGAGATCTGCATGGAGGAATGGGCCAAAATACCAGCAACAGTGTGTGAAAACCTTGTGAAGACTTACAGAAAACGTTTGACCTCTGTCATTGCAACAAAGGGTATATAACAAAGTATTAAGATGAAATTTTGTTAGTTCGAACCAAATATTATTTTTTGCACCATAATTTAATTAATTCTTTAAAAATCCTACAATTGATTTTCTGGATTTTTTTTCTCATTTTTGTCTCTCATAGTTGAGGTATACCTATGATGAAAATTACAGGCCTCTCTCATCTTTTTAAGTGGGAGAACTTGCACAATTGGTGGCTGACTAAATACTTTTTTTCCCCACTGTATATATCTGTCGCCTCTCGTACCCAAGTTTGGGAACCACTGTTCTACATTAAATATTTAGCTAACAACAGTCTGTTACCTAGCAACAGTGTATGTTAATGTTAGCTCTGTCAACGTAGGCTAACATTAACAGGTGTAGACAGAAAATATGATTATTCTGCTGAGCTAATTTACGGAATCAAACAACTCACATCGCCTTTCTTTCTTTTCTTCTTGCTTTCTTTTCAACGCCAGTTCCCTTTTGCAGAATATGATATATCCGCTCAACCAATCACAGCGCACCATTCCACGCACTCTAGACACCCGTCATCCTAGTTTTCCTCATCTATTTTGTACTTTGTGATCAACAAACAAACTTAGGGCTGCACAATAAATTGCATGGGATTGTCATGCGCATCTCGTCAGTAATCGGGTTCCGTGATTGGTAGTAAATCGCCATCAACTGCTTTCAGATTGAGCGGCATTTAATACACAGAGCCATAAATCACTGCTATATCGCGTTCATAATCGCAGATGAGTCGCATGTGATTATGAACGCGATATTGAGTAGCTTGTCAGTTTGTTAATTCAACTGCTATTAATTGTTTTGTTAACAGTCGTTATAGGCAATCTCAAAGTAAATGAATGTAACATGGCAAAGATGAATGCACTTTTGGTAGGTGAATGTAAGGGAAATGTCATTTTGGAGTTTCTGTGGTTTAATGTGATATTGTTGTTAATGTTCTTGTTCATGATGAAATTTTATTTTATTGTTGTAATTAATTTATAGCATTAACAAGATGACCCGTTGTATTCATTTTGGGAGCGATGACTGATTGAAAGTATTTTTAGTCCAGTGCCTGTATATACGATTAGTATTGACCAAGTTCAGAGGCTGACATATGTGGATCAACTTACTATGTTGCATATTTTCAACCGTTTCAATATGAAAAATAACTTTTATACTGATTCAATGGATTTATTGCATTTTTTGAAAAAAAAAAAAGGTCATGGATTTATTGCATTTTGGGGGAAAAAATTATAAAAAATTTTAATAAATCTTTGAAAATCAAAATCTGGGTTTGAATTTTTTTTAATGTTATTATAACCTAAAGAAGCTATGTGAAAGTTTGAAACAGAAAATTAGTGGTTTTCATCTTGCCACTTTCTTGGTAAAGAAAACAAATTTTTACTCAAATTAATCAAAATGGAGTTCTAGCATTTTGGAACCAAATCGTCATAATTTATATATATATATAATATTATATAATTTTTTTTTTTTTTAATTTCAAGTACCAAGTTTTACTTAACTACAATAACCTTTTAAAAAGGATATTTTGAATAGATGAAGATTTTTGTTGTTCTCATATGAGTGTAATTCATACGCTTTTTTATGTATACCTATGTTTAGGCTTAAACGTGCATGTATTGGTTTGTCTTCTTTTTTAATGCTTGTGGTTTAGCGCATTGCTGTATTAAGTAATGAGTAAGAGATAATTTGTTAATGAACATTTAAATAAATAGAAATAGAAGCTCTTCAGCATATTTTAATGTATTTACTTGACTTACTAAGGTAAGTTCTTTTACCATTGAAAAAGTTAAAAATAAAGTAATTTCTTTCTTTTACTAATTTTGAAAGAGTTATCCATGCTTTTATCACCAGTAGGTTTGACTATTGTAACTCTCTTTATTTGGGGATCAGTCAATCTTCTCTAAAGCACCTTCGGATGGTTCAAAATGTGGCTGTCAGAGTCATAATGGGAGTTTGACAGCATGAACATATGACCCCTGTCCTAGGCTCTTTACATTGGTTACTTGTGCGCTAGGGTTAATTTTAAAGTGCTCTTATTGGTTAAGTCTTTAAATGGTTTAGAACCCCTATACCTCTCTGATCTGTTGATAGACCACCAACCAGTAAGAGCTCTTAGGTCTGCCAATGTAAGGCTTTTAGTGGTTTCTAAAACCAGACTAAAGTCTAGGGGCAATCGGGCATTTGCCGTAGCCGCTCAGAGACTTTGAAATAGTCTACCTATCCAAATCAGAACTGTTCCCACTCTATCCAGTTTTAAATCAAAGTTAAAATCATTTTAAAATTGATTTGTATATGTTTTGTTGTTTTACTTGTGACTTTGTCTTTGTCTGGATTCTGTTTAATGGTTGTTATTTATTTTGTACAGCACATTGGTAAACAGTCGTTTTTAATTGTGCTTTATATATCAATTCAAATTGAGATTAAGTTGTCAAATTGAAAGCATTACCTACTTTTACCTAAATTAGAAGATATAATTTGGCATTTGCTGATGAAAGCTGTGAATTTCCACATTTTGGTAAAATAAGGAAGTTCTCAAAAAGAAATCAAAAGTTCTGGTGTGAACACAGCTCTGCTAAACATGTTGAGATTTGTATGCTTGACTTATAAAGAGAATGGCACTAATAACCTCTTGTTTAGTCTGAGTCATAAACCTATGTTGATTAGTATTTTATTGGTTGTGAGAGGTTTACTCAGAATCAGGAATGTAAGTGTGTCTCTTTCTGCTTTTTAGTCTCCCTGAGGTGTTTGGCAGAACCAAAAGCAGAGTACTTGATTCCTCTTGCTTTCAAACAACCTCACACAGTACTAGCTTTAACAGTTTGGGAGGGGCAAATGTGATTTTTCGTGATCACTCAGCTTGGTTCGCACACACTTTCAGTTCCCTGTCCTTATTTTCACTTTCTAAGGTAAGATGCCAGTGGGGGTCTCTCCATATACCCACGAGGTTGAAATATACCAGTCGTTGTATTTCACTAGAAGCAAACCAAGAGTAACGATAATTTTTTTCTTCTTAAAACCACAACCGCAAAAGGGCCATGTGCACAAAGATTTAAACACACACCATCTTGGGCAAATCCCAGTCTGTTATTGTGGGCATAATTCTTCAGAATTCTTATTCAGCTTTCAAAATGTAATACTCAAATATGAATAGATCTTATTATAAAGGCAACATGTTGTTTAAAAATTCACAAGTGGTATTTATGTTATACATTTTACTAAAACCATAAAAAATTGTTATAATATGGGGGGGGGGGAATAATTCAAATTATTTATTAATAATATAAACAATAGATGATGATGATAGGCTACTTTTAGTTCATTATTAGTTCTATTTGTTAAAGCTAAATATTCAAATGAATAATCTGAGCATTTGTTACTTTGGTCTGATTTAAAACCAAAGGCAGAGACCAAGACAAAAACCAGAGGTAGGAGGCTTGAGACTAGGAATGTCAGAGAAAGGATCTATGATTGTCACACATTTGTTACTGACATAGAGTAAGTCACAAATATAAAGTGTTATGAGCATACTCTGGTTAACCTCCCAATTGATCTATAACTTCTCATCCCTCTTTTCTGCTTCCAAGAGAGCACTGTTTGATTGTTTTTACATGACAGGACACAGATTTGCTTTAGGGGGCTTTGACTACACTTTACACAAGGGAATTCATTTTTTAGTAAATATGTAATTATCATCACAGTCTTGAAACACTGTAAAATATAAACCATAGTTATGAACACATAATCTACCAACATAGTCTCATGACAATTTGTTAGTATTCTACCATAAGATGAATTGGTTGCGAATTCCTATTTATATGAATGGTCTTGGATAAATCTGAAAATGTTTTAACAGGAGCGTTTGCAATTTTTGTCGAGCTCATCTGTTTCCAAGCCTTCAGATGCCACTTCGATACTAGAAAAATAGTAGCTAAGTTGTAAACAACTAGTTCTGTCTTGAACAAAATCATGTGTCAACATGCCACAATGTCAGTCTGCTGTGTAGTGTTTTGTATCTCAAAAGGTATCACTACTCAATTTATTCATATTCACTCAAATGTATTTGTTCTATTGGGTTTTGACTGTACCTTGGGCTCTTAGATGCCACATAAATCTTACAAAATTAATTAAAAGCAATAGTTTTGACTCAAACGTGAGATTATGGTCTTAGCTTCATATGAACGTTCATAAGGGGAAGTCGCTCTTCAGGATGGATTGAATGACAGACGTAGGCATGACCGCAGAGTTCAAGACGTCTCGAAAACGCAAATTCATCAATTGTCCCAATTTCTATTCAGATGCAGAAAATGAACGTCAAAATCATGCCTTTCCCTTTTCGGTCTATTTGCAAAATGCAGTATATAAGCTGCAGACCTAAAGTGAGTCTTTACTACAACGACAAACAAGTTGTGAAGAACAAAGGACAAGTTAACAAGGTAAGCAGTGGAATCAGTGGCTTATTGTAATGAATCTGATTATTTATGGCTTGAAATCGATGCATCCTTGTTTTAATCTCGCATGGTCTCATCTTTTATAGGCATCTGTCAGAATGGACCTTTATCGTGTGGCCCTGCTGTGCACCTTTTTCTGCTTTGCGCAGGTTTGGTCATTGCCAACAAACTGCATCCTTCGTAAGGACTTATTGAAGAGATCATATACACTGATAGAGACTGCGGTAAGAATTGCTGAGAATCTTCAGTGGTACAATTCAGTAGCGAATATATAAATATTCATTGACGAATATACTGTTTTGTTTTAGGGGGGCCTTTTCCCAGCGCAGTGCCTGAAGGAAAATGTTGCCATAACTTTCCCGCAAAATGCGTTCGAGTCTGCCAACACGGATCAGGTACAATCTTTGAATAAATCTTTTTTTTCTCTTTTTTTTTTCAGTTGACTTTTGTGCACATTTGTTTACTTTTCAACTCTTGTTTAGGTTACTGGTGTAGAAAAAGCTGTTTACCAGACACTTGAGAATATTGATGCATTGTTTGAGAACTACAATGATCCAGACCAGTGGGATGCAAAAAAGTGGAACGAGTTTCGAGGCCTCGTATACCGGCAGATTGTGGACAGCAAATGCGTAAGAAAACAGCTAACTTAATTTTTCGTTCATATATTAAAATGTAGAGATCTTGTCTTCGTTCAAATGACATGTGATTAGTTATACGGGGGGGTATGTGAACATGAAAAAAAAACAGGGATACGTATTACAATATTAACTAATTAATTATAATTAATCTGCAATACAAGTACATTAAATTGTCTTTATTTCTTTCTCTCCACCAGCTCTTTGGGTCTTTTGTCGGTTTGAAGTTCATCCTAGCAATCTTTTCGTTTTCTTTAACTGGAAAAACGAATTTAAATTTACATTTTAAATTTTAGATCTTCTAGGCCTTATCAAAAGTTTCGTATGAAGTGCCAATTAGCTACTATATGCGTTAAAGAGAGAGAGCTGAGTGGCAACAGACATGGAAGTAACACCGGTCACTTGTACCTGTTTGACCGCTGGGTGCCTCAACTGACGAATCAGAATCACGTATTGCCAGATAGCTGTGTAATATGTATATGACTTTTTAATTACCTTTTGTATTCAGTATTTCATGTTTTCTGGGTCTTGGCAAATATAGATCATGAGCAAGTCTGAAGCGGCACAGGATTTGCCCAGCAGAGAAGCTTCACTCAAGAAATACTTCGAGACTATATCCTCAGCTCTGAAAGAAAAGGTACGCTTGTGTCATCAACCTATAACTTTAGTCATAGCTTATCTCTTGTGTTATATAATAAACATTCTAATGCTGAATGCCATTTTTCTGTGCAGGATTTCAGTTACTGCGCATGGGAAATTGTCAGAAATGAGATTCTCCGCACCCTGAAGTTCATATTGGATCACAACACCGACATCATGTTATAAGTTTCTTAGAATTGTAAATGCGTCCTTTATTTATTTATTTATTTATTTAGGCCTATTTATTTATTTAGGCCTATTTATTTATTTATTTATTTAGGCGTATTTATTTATTTAATATGTCTGTTTTTGTCTAGAGGTTTATTCTGTTTCTAATCACTTTATCGGATGTAACTGTCATTTTCGCTTTTAAATTGCATCACACCATTTCCATTCAGCACTGGACAGTTCACAGCTTGAAGACTTCATTATTCATATATTATCAAGATTGTATTTTTGTTGCATTTTACAAAGTTTTTGTAATTTCTGAATAACAAATACATTTTGAATACTGACCTCTCAGATCCTGTCTTGTTTTCTAAAATCTTGTTTTATGAGATCTTTGCTATATTTGACTTTTAGTGAAATTAGCTTCATTGAGTTAAGGAGATCAATAATAAGTGTGTAAATAAAATAAAAAAATGGGATGGAGGGTGGGTGTTAGGAAGAAAGGTGGATGAGGGAAATATTAGATTAGATGAAGATAAATTTGAAATATTAACACAGGATTGGCTACACCAGGTGTACGTGAAATAGTAAGGCTGATATTCAAACTGCATCTCTATTTCTCAAAACTGTGACCTTACACATTAATGTCTTGACCTTATACATTTGTGCATCTATGAGGCTGTTTGTTCCAGCAGAAACTATTTATATTTTTAGCAGACATTAAATGAGATCCGAATAGACCTATTCAGTCATCACACTTTAACCACATATCCAGTGTTTGTTCATTGCTGCAAAGTAACATCCTGTTTTTATCTATTTCTATGTCTAGAACAAATACAAATTTGTTGTACTGTAATGTACAGCTTGACATCATAATATTATGCAGTGCACTTGTTACAAATATGTAAATGCTCTATAAATCCAATTCTTCTTCATATTCAAGCTTTATGTGTGTTGATTTATTTATTTTAAGTTTTAAAATATCAGTTATGGTGGACCTAATGCTCAGTCTCAATGGAAAATATTTCTCAAGCTGCCATTGTGTAATTGTTATGTGGCTTTGAGCAAGCTTGTTCTTGCCTTTGAAGTGTTAGAAAATGAAGAGCTTGTAAAAGATTTTTCACAGACATCGAATTGAAAACCCCTTTAAATGTTGTTCTTTTTAACTAGCAGTGGTAGTTTTTGTTAAACATGAATGTTGTGAGATCACCAAGAACAGGAATGCAATTGTCAAGTCAAGTTCCAAGGCTGTAACTTCTGAGCTTGTTTAAATGGCTGTCAATGAGGAAATGCATAGCTGTCTGTCATATTTTTTATGTAAAAATATCAAATGACTGGTTGGGCCCAAATAAATTGACAAAATAAAAATGACTGTTTGGTTGGAGGCCAAAATATCTAGATATATATATATATATATATCATATATATATATATATAGTGCAATCAAAATTATCGACCCAGAACAAAATTTTATGCAGAGAACAATGTTTTTTTTTGAAAGCAATTCAACAAAGGCCTCATTGAACTATTAGAGAAAGTTTCTTGATACACATTTGAGTGATTCTGAGAATGTAACATTGGTGAATCATGATAAAAATCAAATTGGCTCTAACGTTCATTTTCAAAATTATTCAACCCCCAAAAGTAAAATTGTGTGCAGAATTTGTATTCTTTAAAACCACCAATAAACGCTGCCTATAAGTGCTCAGAAGCTTCGGCCACCTCTCTGCTGCGGTCTCGGCTCAATCCTCGCCTGAAAAAGCTTTCAGATCACTGATAATCTTTAGTTTTCACATTGCTCTTCAAATTCAACCAACTATTTTCAATTAGAGTTAAATCTGGAGACTGAACAGTCCACTTAAGTACATCCTATGACTGATCCCTGAACAAAGCAGAATTAGATTTGGATGTATACTTTGGGATGGCTGTCCTGCAGAAAAGTCCATTGATCATCAGCTTCTGTCTTTGCACCAAAGGCATCATAATTCTTGTCAAAAATGGCCTGATACTTCAAAGAATCCATGATGTCCTTCATACAGTCATGATTTCCACTTCCAGCAACATAAAACACCCCCATAACAGGACTGGTCCACCTCCAAGCTTTGAGATGACGTTCTTCTGTTTATAAGCTTTGCCGCTGATCCATGGGTCCAAAAGCTCTAGTTTGGACACATCGCTCCATAAAACATTCTTCCAGAACTCCACCGGTCTATACCCAAATGAATTTTATGTTCAAGTCAGCCTTTTATGTTCTTCTTGGTCAAGAGTGGCATTCAGCAAGATGCCTCAACACAAAGGCCATAGTTAGTGTTCTTCTTATACTCTGCATTGAAATGTTTTTCCTCCTTTCATTGGGTCATCTTGCAAATCTTTGGCTGTACATTGCAGGTTTTTCTTAGTTGCTCTGATCAAATTTATTATGATATTGTGCTTTTTCTTCAACACCCTCAAAGTTTTTCTGGTACAACACATTTTAAGCTAAGGAATAAGGCTGTATCTCTAGAAACTTTTAATGTCTTGAAATCTTCATGTAGCCTTAGACTTTCTAATATAATAAAACTATTTCTTCTATAGCTTTTGAGAGAGCTCTGTTGAATTTGCATATTTGCTACACACGTCAGCACATGCATGGGCAAAGTTGATGTATGTGTAACAGCTCAAGCTAATTCTGTTTTTAATAGAGTTTCTAAGACAATTTTGTTACCCACCATAAAAAAGTGACTTAAAAACAGCACTGTTGAATAGTAATTGAATAATTATGACATAGCTGTGCTATTAAAAAGTCCTATAACTCAAAACGAATATTAGCCTACATTATATTGACATTTAAATTTATAATATGCCAGTAAACTGTTTTTATAAAATCCTGGATCTTCAAAAAAGCTTATATTTGTAAAGTATTGCAGTCTCTGAAGGGCTCTACGAATAGATTGCACCTCTTGTCTGTCTGTCTGTCTGTCCGTGGGTGTGTGTGTGTGTATGCGTTTTTGTGACCAATGAGGACATAAATTTGTATAATGACAAAGGTATGACATAGGTATTACAAGGAAAAGGTGACTTTTCAGGACATTACCCCATGTCCCCACTTTTCAAAACGCTTATAAATCACACAGAATGGAGTGTATTGAAAATCTGAAATAGCACAAAGTCTCCTGTAAGGGGTAGATTTAGGGGTAGGGTTGGTGTAGGGCAATAGAATATACGGTCTGTACAGTATAAAAACATTAGGCATAGGGATGTCCCACTTTCACAAATGTAAATCTTGTGTGTGTGTGTGTGTGTGTGTGTGTGTGGGTGGGGTGTGGTGTGGTGTGTGTGTGTTGTGTGTGTGTGTGTGTTCAGCATGGCTGTGATTAGGCCAGAGGCACGAGGCCGCTGATATAGAGCCGGTATCGCTCGAGTACGAGAGTAATATTGCGTTTATACAACAGTTCGACGGAACAAGTGTGTAATTAAACAAGAAACAACGGCGTGCCTAATAAAACCCTCTTTTGTGCGGAACTACTCCCTTCCGCCACGGATTCAAAGCTCAAGTGGACAGTTAAACATACGTCCCTTTTAGAATTCGTATCAAGGGCATATGTATGAAGGTATTTTTGGTGCAAAACAACTGAGTGACCGTGACAGCGGAATTTGTAGTTGTAGAGAATAGCCACACATGTGTATCAGTAAATCCGAAGTCACAGACAAACGTTGCAAATTTGTAGATATTTTTTTCTCTCCCACAAACCCAACACAACAGTTACACGTTCTTGAATCCTTCAATGCAGGTGCACAAATCCTAGTCTACGAATCACAAATCAAGAAACTCGTATGCTCACAAGTTTTACTACTACTGCTGCAGTGAATATGGTGCAAAACACATATACACACCTGCATCAAAAAATGTGAAGTCACGGACGAATTTTGTACATCCGCAAATCAGTTTGTGAATTCTTGCAATTAGATTTGCACGCTTGTAGAATGTTTTCTTACATACTGTATATATATATTTTTTTCTTGGATGCTTTTTCTAGCACAAACACAAGTGCATAACTACAACGGCGTGAATCTGCTGCTAAGTCTCAAACACTGTTTTTCGCTTGCAAATGACAAGTTTCACGCTCTCTCCCTTATCCACCGCCTATCTGTGTGATAAATGGTACAAAAGTGATTTGTGCATCTGTAGAGAGCAGAGAATCACTGTTCAGAGAGCAGAGAATTTCAGCCAATCAAAAGAGCTCATTTGGGCGCCTGAAACACGCCCCCTAGTTTTAGCCACAACCCCGAAAAATCGCGAGCTGCGAGCATCTTGACAGCGACAAGTATCAGAAAAGTTATGTGGCTATTTTTTCTTTCTGAAATCATTTGTTTATAGCTTAAATACAGCTACGTTGGTAAACAGTGTTTCTTAGTTAAGTTAGCAAATCTTATTTCACGAAAGGTAAGCTAACGTTAGCCTACCTGCACTGTTAAGTGTGCTATTCAATCGTCTAGTATTAAATTACACCGTCTAATATAACGATTTATTCCTTGTATTCGGTTATGCTTTACCTTATAGAAAACTAAAGTAAACTAAAGGTAATGTACAGCAGGCAATCTATAGTAGGTAAATATCTATAGTAGTAGATATTGAGCCAAATCACAAAACAAGGATTCTCAAAGGAATGAAAACTGAGATTTTTCCCCTACCCAACACTGAGAGTAGTAATTACTAGGCAAATTACCTACTATAGATTGGCTGCTGTAAATTACCTTTAGTTTACTATAGTAGGCTATCCCAATAAAAATTACTATTCACCAAAGAAAAAAAACATGGTACCCTTGGTTTTAACTTACTCACCTGCGAAGATGCACCCTGATCTGTCATTTTTCTATAAGGTAAAGCATAACAGAATACAATAAATAAATCGTTATATTAGACAGTGTAATTTAATAAGAGACGATTGAATAGCACACTTAACAGTGCAGGTAGGCTACCGTTAGCTTACCTTTCGTGAAATAAGATTTGCTAACCTAACTAAGAAACACTGTTTACCAACGTAGCTGTATTTAAGCTATAAACAAATGATTTCAGAAAGAAAAAATAGCCACTAACTTTTCTGATACTTGTCGCTGTCAAGATGCTAGCAGCTCGTGATTTTTCGGGGTTGTGGCTAAAACTAGGGGGCGTGTTTCAGGCGCCCAAATGAGCTCTTCTGATTGGCTGAAATTCTCTGCTCTCTGAACAGTGCGCCGTTGCCTCTACAGATGCACAAATCACTTTTGCACCATTTATCACACAGATAGGCGGTGCATAAGGGAGAGAGCGTGAAACTTGTCATTTGCAAGCGAAAAACAGTGTTTGAGACTCGTAGCAGCAGATTCACGCCGTTGTAGTTATGCACTTGTGTTTGTGCTAGAAAAAGCATCCAAGAAAAAATATATATATGTAAGAAAACATACTACAAGCATGCAAATCTCATTGCAAGAATTCACAAACTATTTGCGGATGTACAAAATTCGTCTGTGACTTCACATTTTTGATGCAGGTGTGTGAATGTGTTTTGCACCATATTCACTGCAGCAATAGTAGCAAAACTTGTGAGCGTACGAGTTTCTTGATTTGTGATTCGTAGACTAGGATTTGTGCACCTGCAGTGAAGGATTCAAGAACGTGTAACTGTTGTGTTCTGTTTGTGGGAGAGAGAAAAATATCTACAAGTATGCAACTTTTGTCTGTGACTTCAAATTTACTGATACACATGTGTGGCTATTCTCTACAACTACAAATTCTGCTGTCACGGTCACTCAGTTGTTTTGCACAAAAAATACCTTCATACATATTGCTGCTGCAGTTAGGTTATTAGGTGAGAAAAATCAGTTTATAGAAGAGAAACATGCAGCAAGACGTGCATCCAAATGAGAGAGAGAGATCGCGAAGCTAGACGTTTCTTCTTATATTAACTAACATACTCTATGATTAGCTCAGTGAATAATTTAAAAATAACATAGACCCGGCTAGAACAAGCGGGGTGATACAAAATTGTGAAAGGGCGTTTCTGTAGCGATACCAGTACAATATCTGATGGTTCTCAACCAATCAGATTTGAGAACCAGAACGAACTGTTGTATAATAATAAATAAAAAATATATTGTATAAAATAAATATATATATATTATATATAATCTATATATCTACTATATTACTATATATAATATATATATATATATATATATATACACACACACGTTTATATAGTGAAAATAACACAATCTTTTTTCCAGAATATCTCGTGGCATATAACCAAAAACACATATAGGTCTATCCATTTTTATTTTTTTAAACATAGTTTTATAAACATTGCAGTGCATGTGCAGTGTGGTGATAAAGTGTTGCTGCGTGCAACATGACGCATTACAGTGTGCACTTATTTTATGTATAACAATGTAAAGCGTCTAGTGTATGAAATATATATCTTGTCAATTGTCATCCATCATCGGAGTCTGACAGCCCTCCCTCTCCATTACCTAATTAAAGCTGCCACGGTTGAGTGCATGAAGTGTTCATTCCACACTTATTTTGTTTATTTCGGTTTATAAGTGTGCATATGTGCATTTGAAGGCACTTTTGCTTTATTGGAATTCTCAGTGTGAACACACTAACCACACTATTTATACTAAAAACGGCACATAATAGTGCATACATACGCGACTTGGGACGCCAATGATCATTAAGATCAACACAATCTTTCGAAATAATGGAGTGAACTAGCCTATAGCAGCCCAAGTTTGGGCTTGATGAACTCATAGGATCTGTCCCAGTACCTTCACTTTGCGGTCTTGGCCACTTGAAAGCACGTGCACGCGACAGGAGGTGCGTGCGCAAGAATGTCCCAGGTCTGTAAAAGCATAATTGATTGTAAAGCATTTTCCTTGCTGATTTTTAAATGCATTTTTGTTTTTTAAAATATACAAATTAAAGGCAAAAACATGTATTGGTAGAGAATTAATAGTTACGTAAATATATTTTAAAACATATGATATTTTTGGCCATTTTTGTATATCTAAAAAAATATTTGAAAGTATATTTTGCCGTATGGGATAAACAACTCTTGTTTTTGTGATATTGTTCGTTTGTCAGTCGCTGCTTGTAAATTATACTCAGAGATATGCACTTCAGTGTCTTCAGTTTTAATGAGTGTTCAGTATACTCATCTTACATAATCATATCATAATTACAAAAATGTATCAATCAGGCAAATAAATAATCAAATAATAAATAAATAAATAAATAAATAAAGTCCACGAAAAACTACTCTGGATAAATTAAGTGAATGATACAAGTTTAAGAGTAAATTTAAGAACATGCAGGAGCTCCTTTCGAACCACCTCCCACGCGCAGACACTGTAGTCCTGAAGGAGAAAAAAGACAGCATTTTATAATAGGCTATGGGCTTGAATGACAGTATTTTGTTAGAGTACTTTGTAGACCATATTTTATGCATGCTGAACAATAAGTTTTGGTGTACCTTCTTTCTGAGGAGAGTGGCCAGTTTATCAAAGTAGGTTTTCAGTGTACCTTCTCTTGTGGGAAAATCATCCACGGGTCGCTGCTTTCTCCTCATAATCTACACACGGATGAGACATATGACACTTACAGGCATGTTCATCTATAAAATCCTATTTTAAAAATAAATGTATTATTCTCTTACACATGTGTACTCGTCAGTAAAACGATAGACTATGTTTTGGAAATCCTCCACTTTCTTCTGGTTCCAGGATTCTGGGTGACTATCGTTAGCAAACAGGTAGTCAATGTGCTTCATGATTTTATACGTTGCCTTTGCTACACCAGTGTTCTGCAAAGTAAACATATAACATAGAAAACATTATGCCCGGTCTCCTTCATCATTCTGGGTTCTAGCAAGTAGTATTCAACAGAAACATTTAGACAATCATGGAGCTAATATGCATGGAATGACTCTTGATGTGTTTATAGTTTACCTGATTGGAGTCATTTGATTGCAGTGCGGATGTCGGGAAGGTTATTTCGACGTTTTCTTTCAAGCATTCACGAGGAAAAAGGCCTCCCTATAAGGAAAGTCAGAACATAGGTGAAGAAACACCCATAAAGATGTACAACAGGTAAAGGAATAAAAAGCAACCGGGGGGGTGGAACGTACCATATTCTCAAGAAGTCTGTGAGTTGTTTTCACGAGCTCCCGTCGCATGATGCATTTTGTTGGCATTGAACAAATTTGGGCGAAAAAAAGAAATGGACACATCAGAGCGATACATTTCCAAAGTGCCATTATATTTATATGAGGCCAAAAAGCAAAAAGATCAGAGAGAATATGCAAAAAGGCAAAAATTAAAAGAGCTGTAAAATAGCACTCGGTCACAAGCGGTGTTGAAACCTCTTGAAAATCTCCTGATATTGCTGAAGACATGGATGCCAATGGTCCGTTTTATACTTGAGTGATGCATGGAAAGAATGTAATCGTTTCTGGATTTTTTGTAGACCGCAGCGCACTCGCTTGCGCATCTCTCTCCTTTGCTGTGGTTATCGAGGATGTGGTCGGTCTATCTATCTATCTATCTATCTATCTATCTATCTATCTATCTATCTATCTATCTATCTATCTATCTATCTATCCATCCATCCATCCACTGGGCAAAGTTACGTCCAGTACAACAGCCAAAGAAAAGCTAACAAGAAGTATGAGGACCAAGATCCCAACTAAAGCAACAATGGTGACTTCAAATAAGAAGTCTCACACAAATACCAACATCTAAACCTCTGTCCATTCTCAATAAGAGCTTCGCTAGATATCTGACAGAAATAAAGTAAATCTAATGAGTGAAGCTGGTGATGCTGTTTGTGGTGATGTTTGATCCTCCTCTGCTGAAATCTTGATTTTATTTGCCGTTGATTTTACCAAATGCTCAATCATCAGTTATTTGATCATTTAATTATCTTATAAACTTCAACACTGTTCCAGTGAAGATTCTTTTATTTCCATGATTTTTGGACAAACACAGTGTCTGTGAGTTGCTTTGCAATTACAAATGGAAATTACATGGAAATAACATGAGGTTAAATCTAATGCAACACTGAGAGTGTTCATTTGGTCCAGAAACAGTATAAATTATGTCTAAATGCACCTTAAATGATGTTGAAAATAATGTCCACTGACCACATTTGAACTAGTTTTAACCTTGTTCGGAGGTTCCATGAACGTCTATATCGGACGCGCAGAACACGTCAAAAAAGAGGTCATAAAAACTCATTCTGGCTCCTCGGTGGACGTCTTTTCAACGTGTGCAAAGACTTCAAAAAGACGAAGTATTTTGCCCAGTGGGTGTCTATCTATCTATCTATCTATCTATCTATCTATCTATCTATCTATCTATCTATCTATCTATCTATCTATCTATCTATCTCATTCCGCTGCCCACAAAATACTATAAAATATCAAACAAACTCTGCAAACAAGTGATAATATTCTCAGAATTGAGAAAAGCTGGTCTGTCGCAACAGAAGTTCATCATATTATCTATGAATATGTTCTACAAAGTTTGACAGCCAGAAAGTGTCCATGACGTTTTATTTTGAACAATATTTCTAATGTTTCATATTCTGAACTCTGTCGAACTTCGTTTTGTGAAATGCTTTGATGGAAAAGTGTGATTATGCTATATTTCTTTAAAATGAATGTCATGTTTTGATCGTTTGTTATATGATGGATTTTTTTCTAATACAACATTGTCTTTTCTGTTAGACAAGTATACACGACACTAATGTTGTCCTTAAATAATCTTAAGTATTTTATCAAGAAAACGATAATTAGTGTATAGGCTATTTGGAATGGTTTAGTTCTTTGGATATGAATATTATTGCCATCTTGGGTTTTCTTATGGGTCAACCTTAAACACACAAAAACCGTAAAATGGGAGAAAGTTAACGAGTTTCACGTTTAAGAATTTTTTTTTTTCAAAACTAAACAATTGAGGGAAGATATGGACAAAGCGATCTCGCCTGAATGACAAAATTATGTAGCTTACTATAAATGACTATACCCTATAAATGAAGGTATTTTCATTACACTGATTAAATATTGGTCAAGATCTGTCATCACTATCAGGAGACCGCAGTGTGGTAGATTAAGTTCGCCCCAGTGGCATTTTCACTTTTCACTCACAACTCGAAATACGTGGCCGGCAAATCCCAATTCTTTCTATGAATGAACGATTGAAAAAATTTTCTTTCATAAAATTAATAAGAAAACTTTTTTTTCAGACAGTCGGAAAGCGAAGCACCCATTCGAGGTTTTGCACCAACTCACATCATAAGCGAATCATAACTACCAGCGCCTCACCGCATGCAGTTCACTTTCCACGCTCACAGACCACACGAGCATTTACAACTTGGTGCTCGCGCTCTATGAATTCAGTTCAGTCGATTCAGCGCGTGTGGCTGTGTTCCACTCATAACTAATAATGACTGGGCGCTATATTAATAATACCCACACCGTCATCATTAATGGCGGAATATTCCGTCTTCGCCACTGTTCACATCTGAAGAGCAATTCCCTGAAATTAGCTATTAGCCTATATTCATTTAGCCTCTGCTGTTGAGTCTAGCCTATCTGGAAAAAATAAACAAGGGATTATCATTATGTGAATCATTATGGAACTGATACTGAGACCAACTGATTTAAAACAAAAAATTTCCTTTTAATGCATCATCATTATCATCACCATCATTATGGAACTTCATAACATAGGGTAGGCCTAGTTACAATAGTTGAGCCTATTGTATTGAGTCAAATAGTAAAATGATGAAAGAAATAAGTTGTTGAAATGGATTTTCACTGAAATCTTCTGAATCAGATGGTGCGCCTACAGACAAGAATGGCAATATGGCCTAATGTGATGATTAGGCTATGATTTCACTAAATAAATATGAGCGTTTCAAAGTCAAAACAGAGCATGTGTTTTTATATAAATGTTTCTCTGAAAGGAAACGATTGTCTTCAGAAAAGTTTTGATGGCATTTTCATCTCATTCTGCCTCCGTATAATGCGTTTATGTGCGAAGCGCTGCTTTAAGCTCCACTTTTTAACAAGCTTTTCTGCTGTTTTTGTTTAGAGTCAGACCAACGCGAAAATCGACCCATATTTTTTACTCAGCAAACAGTTGTAAAAGTGAACCAGCTGATAGCTAATATGCTTCTAAAAATGCTTTTAAAAAAAAAGCTTGGCCCCCTCACGGACATCCCTGTGCCCCCCTTTAGACCGAGGGGGACGGTCGGACTTGAGTTTAGCGTGTTTTATAGTCTTACTCATACAACTACCTGCTGTTGCTTCTGATTGCTTTTAGATGGAAAAGCTGCCCATAACTCCTGGTCTAGGATGTGTTTTCTTCGTAATAATAGCATAACGAAATAGATTTGGCAAACAATCCAGTGTATCTGCCCTTCTGCTTTGGAAAGCATCAATTGATTTTACAATGCATTTTCGCAGCGGTGAGCAATGTAGCCAATCACAGACATGTTTGTTGATTTCTAAAGTGCAATGGCCAATCAGAGGTGTTTAGGTTGGAATCCACGCACTCACCACTCCAGTCACCGTTTTTTGTCCAGTGCTGAGTTCTATCATGCCAGTAACTTCTTTCTAACAAAGACATTTAAAAAGTTTCATCGTGTAGTCACGTTCATTGGTTTTTTTTATTTTACTTTGTTAGATCGTGATGAATGAGTGACAGTTTTTAATAAATTTAAAGAGAGCACTCTTTGCATGCTGTATACGAGAATATATTCTGAATTTAAATAAAACTTGTTTTTCATGCTTGACAAGCGGCCACGTAGCGTACGAGTACGACACAGATATAGCTACTACACTATATAGAAAAGATAATAATTTCAGAAGCACAGATGTGATTCTGCAACTGAGCCTGGTCCAAAGGCAGGATTTAGGTAAGAAAACGGTTATTACTTGTATTGGCTGCCACGCCAAATCAAGCACACTGCTTGCTTTTCTGTTTAATTTAACAGTGTTTTTTGTGAACATATATATGCTTTATTAAAAAATAAGGTTTGATTAGTTCATGTTAGTTAATGTATTAAAGTGTTAGTATATTATTGTAAAGTGTTACCAGAAAAAAAGGTATTTCCAGCGGTTGCATTGAACAAATCTGAAAACCCTGTGAATAGAGGAAACGCAGAGAAAAAGAAGAGACAGTTAAAGTACATTGCGAATGGGTGGTTGGCCTATATGTGATCCAGCAAAAAGAATCATGTAGCCTACTGAGATTTTATACTCCGCATTTACAGTATTTACTGCTATTGTTAATAAATATTCAAACAGTGTTTCTCTTCAGTTTTTTTTTTTTTTTAATTTTCAGTTATCCGTGTACAATCCTTGCATCAACTTTATTTAGAGGCAATATGAAAGTAATTTTTATGTATTACAAGACGGCATGTAAAGCTTTAAACTTAAACGCACTTTATCAGAGCTAAATACTTGATAATAACTTAGTGTTATAACGTATAAAATTCATGTGCGCTGATTGCGGGTGTACCAGGGTCTTCAAGGGTTGTAAATCTGTAGCTCAAGTACATTTTACCACAACATAAACTTTAATCTTATAAAATTTCCCAACAACAAAATTGTTGGAAATGTTGAGGGATAGTAACTTAAGAAAACCACTAGCCATAGGGGATGTAAGCAAAAAAGTTAATGTCAACACCACATATATAATATATTATATATATATTATACTATATATAGAGGGAGATCAAAAGATATCATCTATAAATACTTGAATTTTTTAAATTAATCTTTTGTTATCTTTATTGTTAATCTTCATTGCTCAGAATTTGAAGGAATATTAGCTGTGGGTATACCACTGTTAAAATTAATATGTTTCAGCAAAAACCTTTATTTTGTGGAAAACACAGTGATCAAAATTAGAGAACAGTAACCGTTGTTGCACATAATAAGATTACATCAAAATTTTGATGCCTAGAACATAGTGTTTCCCATCTGACTCAAATAAATTAAACTTGCTCTAATCACTAAAGTGAACTTTGGACCAGTTCTCCTGTCTTAAATATGTGAGGCAGATCCTTACCCTGTTCATCGCTGAACTGGCAAGCAATTCCAGCTGCAGTGTTGAACCGATTACCCATTGAGAGTCTCTGCATTGTCCTGTCTTCTCGTGCATGTCTTACATGGACGACCAGCCTTTTTGGGGGACTTGAATGAATGTGTGTCATTGTAAAGCTGCAACATTCTAGAAATCACATATTTGGAATGACCAGCTTCTCTTGCAGTGGCTGAAAGGGTCATCCATTTGGCCTTCATCTGGACGCCTCCTGTTGCAGGGTTTCAGTCACCATAGAGCGGCCTGCCATTTTGCAATCTTAGTGAAAATTAGAGGAATGGTGCCAGTTAAATAGGGGTTGTCATATAATTATAGAAGTTAGCAACAGGTGCCAGATTAACACCAGTAACTTGGAGGTATCTGTAAGTGTTCTCTAAGTTATTTTTCAAATATGTCATTTAAGGTTTTTTATACTGTGCTTCAGAATACAATTAATTTATAACTGCCCTTTTACTCCTGTTAGGATAACTTCAAATAGGACTAAGCAGTGACCTTGAAATGTCACTTCTTAGTGATGTTTTTGTAAAGATATACACAGTATACTAGAAACAATTCTAGGCACTTCAATTGATTGCAGGTTTGAGCTACTATATTTGGGCATTGTGCCGATGGTTTCCTGGGAAAGGAGGAACAAATACATGTTTAGAATATTTCTTGCATCAAGCAAAAAAGCAGTAACTAGATACTGGTATAAACTTAATCCACCACAAATAAAGGACTGGATTGATGTTTTTAAAAGTAATTTCAATGAATTTTCAGAAGGATTTGTTTGTTGATTTCTGGTCTAAATGGATTGAGTATAACCATACCTGTCAATCCTCCCGATTTCCATTCTATCCCGCTATCATCCCGTTTAAATATTTTCCCGTATTTCTCCCCTATTTTTAATCTTCCTATATAAAAAAATCCCACTGGGCGTATTTTATGTTTGCTACATTCGCTTCCGGTAATTCTCCTGTAATTTGTATGGGCCAAACCTCATTATATGAATAATCACGTCAATAAATTCCAAGGTTGTCCAGTTGCCAGATCTTGTAAGAAACGCATCTTTCTCACACGATCGACGCATGCAAATTTCAACCCATTTGTCCTCTCAACTTGGCAACCTACAGCCTAGTGATGCTATTAGGCTTGTTTGAGATGAGCAAATTCTGCGCAGAATCGATCACCGGTGATCACCGCGAGATGCATACCGGTTAGAAAAGTGTCCGACTTACCTCCGACTTGCTCTGATGTCACGCTGACCTGTGCAAAAAAACTCTCGCGACGGCGAGGCGGCTGTGTCGGATTGTGCAGTCGAGCGCAGTTGCTCTCCACCGACTGCGCTGATCAAAAGCATGATGGGAAACGACTGACTGAGTAGACAGATTAATGCTCATTGGTTCAGACACCTGTGATGCTGCGGTTCTCTTCTAAAATATATATATATTTTTAATCTGATTTCATATGATTATGTATTTAAAATATGCATGAATATTCCCAAACACCATGACAGTGCGATCTCTGTGTGAGATATGTGATTGTTGTCATATTTCTATAAAAATATAAAATACATGTTTGTATTAAAGTAAAAATGGATGATAAATACACCTTTCATATGGAATTAAATAGCAAGCACTTTGAGTGTCTTGTTCATCATATTTATTTTCATATAAAAGCAACAGAACTGAAATTATATTGTGTTTATTACACAGCATGTAAGTGAGAATAACGCTATACCTACCTTTGATCTCGTAGGTATCTTATTATTATTATTATTATTAGGCCATACATCCGACTAACAATACAACGAGAAACTTCAAATGTAACGGAAAAAATAGAAAAAGATGAACAACATTAATGTAATGAAACAGTGCCAGAGGACAGTAACAAAATAAGTAATCTCGTAGGTATCTGTTCACTTCTAGAGGTCAGAACTGTCCGTCTTGCCTGCGCTTATTTCACTCCTCCCCTCACTGCAGCCGCCTACTCTCGCCTTCGTTTCAGGCGAGGCGCATCTCAAACAAGCCTATTGATATGTGCGATGTGATAACTAAATATACATGTAAATTGAGATATAGCTTTACACTTCAAAGGCTATTTAAGTGATTAAATATGAGCACTGCACGGTTTTCAAAGTCAGGTGCTGCGCGCTTTATTTACTGCAGTTACCAGGGAAACGGCAATATTGCTGGCGAAAAGCGCCACCTGCTGGAGAGAATGAGTTTGCATTGTCAATAAGCCACTCTCCCCCTGATCTTTGTTTAGACCAAGCGGCAACTCCCGATCTAGCCAACAAGGGACAGGACTTAAAACTGTAATTCATCAAACTGGCAGCTAAGGATGGCGCAAAAGCGGAAAAGTCAATCCGTGACTCCCCCCATTTTAAATCAATTAAAAAATGGTTTCCAGCCTGCGTTCAAAAAATCCCATTATATAATTTTTGTTATAAGTCATCTGTTTAAAATATATTAAGCCTTAAAGTTCTGCATAATTGAGGGTGTGACCACTTGAGTGACAGGTGGATTGCCGCTGCTGTCACCACTGTAGTGCTAGGTGGGCGTGGTTTCATCAACCTGCTCCCGCCTCTTTGCCCATATTCGATTATCCAGGAGTGACGCGAGGGATGTTGGGTGACGCCGATGCTCAAGATGGCGACGGCCGGCTCCGGGGGGCCCCCCACCCTTTTGAGCTTCTAAAAACGATCTTCGGAAATCACGGGTGACGTCACGGACACTAATTCCATGTTTTTATTAACAGTCTATGGTTAGAACTAAGTCAACACACCGACCCTTATTTTTTACACAGAACAACAGGCAGTTAGTTGTAAATGTGAATGTGGATCGAAAAGAAAGAACGAATTATAAACCTCTAAAGATATAGGCTACGACTAAGATAATATTTTTGTTATTTTACCTAAATGAATATACTGGTTTGACATAGTTGTTTTAAATTAATATAAAACATAATATTCATATTATATCAATTATATTATATTAGACATATTTTGGTTACCCAAATGTGATTTACAGGTAGTGTATAATTAACTTTTTGAGTATAGATCTGAATGTTTCTTTATTTATTATTGTTCGTTTGTTTTTCCTTTGGTCACTGCCCCCCCCCCTCGATTTGATCTTCACTGTATACAAGGGCTGTCCGGAAAGTATCCACCCATGTAATATGAAAAATATGACATGAGAGATGCAATGATTGGCAGGTTCATCACGACAGTTAGCCCACCCATGCATTTCGTCTCATTTTTTGGCAAAACATCAACTCACCCGTTGTGATTTCATTCAGCACATCCCTTACAGCCAGATTCTTGGACCCGCAAATTATGGCTTTTCCCCAAAACATACAAGCACTTTGAAGGGTGACTGAGGCATCTATTGTCAGAGTACCAATGTTTCTTGTTATTTGCTTCATTTTTTTGAGACCTGTATACTAGTTTTCATATTACATGGCTGGATACTTTCTGTACAGTCCTCGTGTATATATGTATGTATACGTGTTTGTGTGTGTGAACAGAACCGCACGCCAAATCAAACTGTATGCTAATTAAAGTATAATGTACATCCAGCCTTAAGGAGGATCATTGTGCAATAACAAACGGCTGACAATAATTAGATTTGAGTTGAGATATTTTATTAGCTCTTTAAACGTAAAAAGAACAGTTCCTAACAAACTGCTTTGAGCCCAGAAGTTCAGGCAAGATGGACATTTAAGGCATACTTGTAGCCAACAATCTTATCACTAATTAGCTACACAGCTTTTGACCAGATAAATAAAGAAGACATAAAATTTTATTTGAGAAGAAAGCATTTTAAAATCTTACCTGTTTATTGTCTTAATTTTCCTACAGTGTAAAAACAATTGTTGTGGCAACAACACAAACACTTCAACAATATTACCGCAGGCCTACTATTAATACTGTAGTCCTCAGGTTTCATTTTACAGTGGATAATTGAGGAGCAAGATGATCGCAGTTGCATTTGAATGAATCTAGCCTGTGTGTGATGAAATATTTTATTTACCCTATAGAAAACAACTGAAGAAGTTACTTTGCATGTTTGTGAAAGTTAGTTTGCCTCATATGTGAGCTGGGTGCATTTGAAGGCCTCAAGGCCAAACTAACTGACTAGGCCTCATGGCCTACATGACTGCTCATGGGGGGGAAGGGGGGGGGGGGGGGGGGGGGCCGGGTTGGGAGGATAAAGAAAGGAAGTACAGGAGAAGGGAGATGACACANTAACAGCTTTTTCCTGTAAAAAATTAAATGCAGTACATTTCTGTGATTATTTCAATTTAAAACATCATTATGGTTACTTTAAATTCATTCTTTGTTGTACAAAGGCATAAAATAATGGATAGAAATAATTTGATTGAAGATTCATTACTTATTTAATTTATTTCAAATCTTTTTTTGGATTTATTTTAAATCTAATGTTATTTTATTCCTTTGTAAAGAGTGAATTTAAAGTAACCAATGATTTTGTAATTAGATTTACGGTAGAACATTATTGTTCTGTGGGCTACACACATCTACTTAAAATACGTTATATTGAAAGATCTAAAAAACAAGCAAACACTTAAAGATATAAATCAAAATAAAGTTTTATTTAAAAGAGCATTCAACATTTAACAAGGATTCAAAACTAAAAAATGGTAAAAAATTAAATTAAATTAAAAACCCCGGAGAAGACAGATTTTGCAAAAACAAAGAAAAACTTAAAAATAAAAACAATGGCAATAAAAATATAAATAAATAACAGACACAAACATAACAAAATAAGTTAAAAAACATGACAACCTGAGATTAAACACATTAAACATTTTAGCATTTAACATTTTGAACATTTTTGGATCTGCACTACTAAGAACATGCAACAAATGTAGTGAAACATACAGTATTCACAAAATAATATGAAAAATATGAAAAACAGTTTAGTGTAAAAACATTTGTTCAGGGTTGTTTCCACACTTTTTTTAAACGTTTCAGTGAGGAGGCATGTGTACCTTTTAAAAGAGTCCTAGTCCTAGGTGAATGACTTTGTCATTTTACACCCACTTAACCATGACGACCTGGTTGCATGTCGTCTAAGGTATTCCAACTGGTACCTCTGTAAAACATCAGAAAACAAAATATTTTATCAAAATAACTCTAGAATTGTCAGTGTAGAGTACAACCCAGATAACAAGGAGGTGGCTGATAGTGTTGACTAACAAAACGCTTCCTGCATGTCTCAAGTCAACTCATTTTTCCATAACACTGCTACTTCCATAACAACTATTTTTTAACACATTTCTTCTGTTCAGATTCACTGAATGGTCCATGTTTATATTACAGCACAAAATTATTCCTAAGATGTTACCTTTTGTATAGATGGTAATGAAACTGAATAACTAACACCCGGACAAATGTTCAGCTACAATGGAATCAACTTTGGTTGGTCTATTTGATTTGATAGCATTTCATTTTTTAGATTTTCATTCCTTTACACTCCTGCAACATTTTTTAAAGGTTGTATTGCTTTTGTTTGTTTGTTTTAGCACACTTTTACTTTTTTAAATGAACTTTGTGGTTTAATGTGGCAACATCAGTCTGACAAAACAACACAGACAGAAACAAGAGGAGAGCTCACTGACCTATATGAAGTCCCACTGAAAGTCGATTAGGTTCTTCAATAGTGTGGAGACATGTGCATTCACTGTGGAGAATTTTTTCTGGACAATCGCCCCTGTCCTCTTCGAGGTAACCTTTCCCTGGGTGGCCTTTGTGCCTTTTTCGGGATTGATGCCAATGAAGCGCCTGAAATTACAATAGTCAGAGACTGAATTAAAAACTATAAGGAACACCTTGTAAACTTAAAAGGGTAGTTTGGGTTTTGCACATTATGTTAATAACTAGTACTGACATCATGAGGTCTTTTGTCAAATTTTGCTGCCTGTTTTTTTATATCTTGGAAGTAATTTACTTGTTAAAAATTACAAGTGTAGTACTATGCACAGGATACAGTTCACATATTATGCCTCTATTCAAGCTTATATGCAGTGTGATTTGAAAATCAGCTCCACTGCAGTAATAATCTAGCATAATTTAAAAAAAAAATCAAGATGCAGTGAGATCAGACAAAGGCATCAAGCAGCTCATGTATTTCATTTGTATTGTTCTTTGTATGTTTTTGTTGTGTTGTGGCTTGCAATGTTTTTGTTATCTGACCCCATGTTCTGCTACTCATTTTTGCCCAGCAGTTACCTAGCTGAAAGGGAGATTTTTGATCACAAGCCTGACATTAACTAAGGCAGGCCTGTGATCAGAAATCTCCTAGTCAGCTGGTTAAATGTTGAGCAAAAAATAGCAGAACATGGGGTCAGGTAACAAAAACTTTGCAAGCCACAATAAGCAACATAAGATGGTTTTTAACATAAGATGGTAGTACTCACAGGTATTTACTCATAAGTAGGCCATACCCATCTTGTGTTAATTTATTTTTTATTTTTTTGTGTTGTTCTAGTTTTTTTTTTATTTATTTAAATATAAGTTTTTTTATTTTTTTTGTAATTTTTTATTTTTTATTTTTATTATTTTTTTTTTATTTTTTAACTATAATGCAAATGTCCGTTTAGGCAAAGTAATGGTTTCTGGTGGTTTAGGTTTCAACAATTATAACTCAAGAAAAGCTATAATGATGACAAAGAAATTTAAGCAGTCTCACCTCTGAATGAATTCCAGAGTACAGGCTGCTTCTTCTTGATATTGGAGGTTAAGCATATAGTAGATTGCAAATACAGCAGCAAGTCCCGTCAAAAAGGTTGGTGTGATGCCTTCAGATATGACACGACCCTCAAGTGTGATCATCCAGCGCCCAATAGTGACTTGCCCTGTTCCACCTGAAACTTCAAGTAATAGCAACATGCATCTCACCTTTCATAAACATCTGTACATTCAAAGAAAAATAGCAATGCAATATGTCTATCAATGAAATGTATACCAAGTAGAATCAGGCGAGGACTTGCAGGTACAGTCAGGGTTGTCTCAATGTCAGCTGCAGTGGCACACACCTGTAGGGAACAGACATTTTAAAAGATGTTTTTAAAGGGTTAGTTTACCCAAAAATGGAAAATTCCACCCTCATGTCGTTCCACACACGTAAGACCTTCGTTCATCTTCGTAACACAAATTAAGATATTTTGATTAAATCCAAGAGGTATCTGAACCACACATAGGCAGCAATGTCATTGCACTTTTCAAGGCCCAGAAAGTTAGTAAAGACATCGTTAAAATAGTCCATCTGCCATCAGTGGTTCAACCGTAAGGTTATGAAGCGACAAGAATACTTTTGTGCGCAAAAAACAAAAACAAAAATAATAATTTATTCAACAATTCTTCTCTTCCCTGTCAGTGGTGTTGTAAACAAGAAAGCCGCCTTCAGGTTCACGTCAGAAGTTGGCTCAGATTATGATTAACATTATGTAGAATGAACATATCATAAACATTAAGTTGAACCACTGGCAATCACGGGACTATTTAACAATTGTCTTTACTAACTTTCGGGCATGAAAAGTGCAATGGACATTGCTGCCCTATGTGTGTGTTCAGATACTCGCGATTTAATCAAAAAATATTGAATGTGTGTTGCGAGGAGATAAATGGCATTTAAGGGATTAGGAACGACATGAGGGTATTCATAGAAATTTGTTTATTTTTGGGTGAACTAACCTTTTAAAGAGCAAAATAAACAAAACAGGCAATTATCAGAAAACCTGCTGTGAATAAATAGACACGGCATTCAGAATTTGAAAGACAGGGAAGAAAGAAAACATAAACTTACATCTGTAAAAAGGACCAGCCCTGTTAGTTTCTCTCCAAAATGTGCCATGAGCAGCTGAACAACACGAAGTGCCATCTCATCATCTTTACTTTTAGAGAGGACATCCTTGATATCTTGATTGGTAGGTTTTTGTGTGAAGTATTGTGTGATGGCTGTTCCACATTCCTCCATACTGAGTTCCAAGCTACGAAGCACAGTGATGTCTGTAAGCAACTCAAAATGAGCATATATGAACTTTTGAGTGAAAAGAAAGGGCCATTTGCTTCGCAAATCTTCAACGTCAGGTGGTGGAAGGGCATTAATATCATGGCGTTGTAGACAGAATGTGTGCTCCATTAGATTTTTGACCTCTGCTCTTTCAGCTCCACCTGCACCTTCCTGACTGTAAATCTCCACCAGTTTTTGGCGGCTCTGCTCCAGTGTCTCGTCAGTTTCTTCTGGAGGGAGGTCTGGCTGAAATCTTGTACAACCATAACTGTCGCTTGGCCCCCTCTTGGAACTGCTTCTAGAGGCTCTGTGACGTGTAAAGCTTGCCTCACGGTTCACATTCTCGATGCGGTTTTTCACTTGAATCAAAAGTGATGTATAACCTCCACCCAAAAGTGACCCGTCTGCCGCCATATCAGCAAAACTCTTCGGGTACTGCCTGATGATATTTCGAATCACAGAGAGACACTGTGAGCGAGTTGGGTTGGCCTCATACCTCCTCATTTCATCAACAAGTACTCGCACCATCTGGCGTCGCTCCATTGGTTTCGGTCTTTTGACATCCACAATTGCAGATCTTATTTCCTGTGGCATTTTTTCCCATGGAACCTGGAAGGTTTCTGGCCATGTTTTGATTGTTTGAAATGTGGAGGAGCTGTTGCTTGGATCACTGTTTCTTGTCTGTCTTGACAATATTTCGGTGGCTGGCAGATGTGATGAACTACAACGACTTGGAGTGCCTGATGAAGACTCTGAAACTGATGAAGTACTACTCAGTGGTGAAGAGGGTGGAATAACTTGCAGATTCAATGTGATGGTCTCTGTCTCCAAACAAAATAAAAAAAAATAAAACACATATCAGTGTCAATGCAGTGACATTTACATGGCATATCTGTAATAGAAAATTATTGACTAATATCAAGTACTGATTTGATCCATAATAAACACAAACAAATGAGATCAAATATAAGAGGATGCATCTTATGAAAAATGTTTGTGATGAATCCACAAAATAAACTTGGTATGGTTTTGTTGTTACACACGTCTTTTAGTATCAGAATGTTTATGGTTAAATTATTGAAGTTTTCTGTGCTTACCATATTTTAGCATGTTATTCATTTATTACCTTGTTTAAACACATCCATGAGTTTTCGGAGCTGAATAACGGGTAACAGATCAGCAATATCTTCCCTCTGTACATATCTTAGATCTTCTTTTGACTCCAAGCCAGAACTCTGAAGTTTAGAAATTATCTGTAACTGAGTCTCTTCTGAGAGATTTGGCAAGGTCTTGTGGATGATCCCCTTGATTTCTTCACTCAAATTAGTCATTATTCTGGAGTAAAGGGAAAGAATGGTGAAGAATTATCACTGGTGTGCCATGGACAGAGTACTCAGGTAAGGGGTAGTAATCAAGTAGATTCTCCTGATTAACACAACTGTAGCTTTTCTGCATCAGTGTAAAACTATAGACACCCATGTCAGGATAACGCATACCATGATATTTTTCAGCAATAAAATATACTGTTAAATCCTTGTGAATGAGAATCACTTTGATTTTTCCAATTACCAATCCCTCATCCTCATCATTGATCACAATGAACATGTTTTTCTTGTATTTAGTACCCTTCACAGCCACTTCATGTGCTATTAGAGTGTTTACAGCCTCAAAATTATGTTGTGCAACTGCCTCTCTGATGTCATCATTGTAATCTCCTGAGAAAAACGGTGTGCCCTTTTCCACTAAAACAGCTGGAGGGAAGAACTTTCCAGCACTCAAAAAGGCCTGTAGAAGTTGATGTCTCTCTGCAAGAGTAGAGCATGGATTCTTAAAGTTAAAACGTATTTTCCTCAAACACTGTTTAAAATATGTTTGCTTGCTCTCATATCGTAAAGTCCATAGATGAATAAGTGGCCCAAACTGGACAATGAGCTCTGGATAATGACTGACATAATGATGTTTGGGCTTCAGTGGGTGATTAGGAAAGGCTTGCTTTCGGCAATGCAAATATTAATCGATAATAACTCTCAGATAGGCTACCTGACCAGTTGAAATGGCTTGTGCACAGATGAACTCCTAATTCTATAAGTCGTAATAAGTCGCAATAACAACTGCCATATTTAATTGACACCTGGATTTTCTATTTTGTCTCCGATCAACACAGGCAACATTCTGAGCAAACACCAATTTTGCACAGCATGCCCTCCAAGTTTTCCACCCTCTGGACTGACCTCACAGGGTTTGTCATTAGCATCCTTACCAAGATACTTGAACTGATTTATTCGCCGATTCAACAAGAGATAGCTGAACTGTTTATCCACCTTAACAAAGTGGCTAATGTACAATGCCAGATCAGAGGATACAATACCCTCAAAAAGATCATGGCCAAGACAAGGAGGTAAACCCCCCCCCCCCCCCCCCCCCCCCCCCCCCCCCCCCCCCCCCCCCCCCCCATCCACCCACCCATGGCTGACATACATGGAAGTATGTGAGTGTATTAAATAAAGAGTCGAATTTAACACCTCCACTGGATGAAGACTGTCCATCACAGGTCTGAACATGATCACTGTATGACTGTTTTGTGCGTTCATTTCCTCGAATAAGAGGATCTGCATTGAATTCATTTCTGGTGATCTCACAATATCTGCAGAAGTGTGAACTCTTGCTAAAATTCTCAACAAAGCCTCCTATGTTATGTGAGCCTAGGTTGTCCCCTGCCATGGCACACAAAGTTCCCTTATAGACGTTTCCATCCGACAGGGTAACGCCATTGAGCTCAAGATCTTTAAGGTCTTTGACCATGGAGCCCATAACCAAGTCCTGACCAAAATACTTTAAGTCTTGTTCTCTACATAGAAGAACAAGCTGCATGTGTTCAGTGCTTGATCTATTATGTGGCATTAAATCTGCAAGAGTGAGATACACTGCAAGTATCTTATGTTTTTTCTTCCCAGATCCCAGTGGATTGACCACTTCAAACGCATCCTGATATAGGATTAAGCTCAATGATGAGCTCTCTGTCTGAAATAACACATTCTCTGCAGTATTTCTGCCATCCCACACATCCCGAAGAATATCCTTAGATCCAATACTTGAGTGTACTTGTTTATATTGTTCCCACACTGACTCACAATGAAAAAGAGATTGGAGTGTTTGTTTAATGGGAATATACTGAGCGAAACACTCTTTGCCTGCCTCATTCTGACCAAGACAGATCTGAACTGGCTCAATATAATTGAAGTTATTCTTGAAAACAGTTTTTCTTCTCTGGTCAGTTTGCAATGACTGAGTGTTGCAGGACCTAAAGAGATCCTCAGTTTTCAGGACACTAATCACATTGCTTGTGTCAGCTTCTGAAACCCCAAGTGTAACCAGCTTCTCTTTCAGTTCGAAAAGCAAATGTGACTGGCTTATGTCATGTATTTCCTGAATATCTTCGATAATTGTTTGAATGACGGAGGATGGAAGCAATAACTTTGCTTGCAATTTCAAATAAAACAGGGCTAAATTTTTCAAGAATAGGGATTCATCAGCAGTTTCTGCAACTACATCTGATGGCTCATAATCTGCATCACTGGGAGGGTCAATCTGCAAGTCAGACTGCTCTTGTTCGCTCTCATGGGACATGCCGGGATTCACTACTGAATCAACCAGACGTTCATCAGCACCATCTTTATGTGTCCTACTCACGTGAGATGTGAACGAGGATAAAACACAAAAGCTCTTGTCACAATGTCTATAAGGGCAAGCAACTGTTTTCCCCTCTCTGATGTGTATTTTCAAATGAGAATAAAATGACTTCAAGCTCTTACACTTTTCCCTACAGAAATCGACATGACATGTCAATTCAACTTCATGACACAACCTAGGCTTAACCACAGATTTGCCATGTCTGTAAATGTGACACCTAAAAGCTGGAAACCTTAAAAAAGACCTACTGCAATCTGGCAAAACGCACTTAAAAATTAAATTAGGTGTATTTTTATGAATTCTCATGTGCCTTACATAAGCCAATACTGTGGCACAGTTATGACCACAGGCCTGACAGGAGAACATTTTTGCTGTCAATTTGAAGAAAACAATAAAGCCATACAATTGCTCAAGGCAGTCAATTCCATGTAATCAACATTTTGAATAAGTGTTTACACTAAACATCCTTTGATATTCGGCTAAAATACGTCAGAAAGAAGACGGGTATAATGGCTGATTTTGGTTACAACCCGTATCAATCTTCGCACCTAAATTTCTAACCGCAATCAAGTTATCAAAATATATGTTTTTGCTGTAGATATTTAACACTAAAACTATTCTCCATTAAAACATATGCCACTTTTAAACTTACATTAAATAATCAACATTTCATACATCAAGTTTGTTAAGTGATTTGTGTGGAATTTGAAACCATTAACAACAGGCAACAGATTGTTAACTGGCCAGTTTTAACAACGACTAACAGTCTTAAAAGTTTAGAGATGATCTAAAACAAACTTGATAAAACCTGGTGACTGTAAAATGCGTGTATATGTTTGAATTATTCACACATTTTGGCGCTGAAGAGACGTTTTATAATTGATCAAACCTGATAACTGTAAATGCCTGCAAATATTTGTTTGAAATATTCAAATTTCAGCACTAAAGGGCCATTTTAAAACCATGCATCGATTTCATAACATTACTTCTGGTAATACTACTGAATAAAATACTGGTGAGGAATATAAGAAAATGTTTTACCGTGTAGGTGCAGATGCAGGTTAATGCAGTTGAAGGACTTCGGATGGCAAATGGTGATGTATAGCAGATGTCCTTCGAACTTGTGTCCTCTTCGGTAAAAAAGTGCTTTACAAATGACGTTTGTAAAAAATTGTCATCAAGTACCTGACTGAAAATTATTTCGGATGCTTGAAAATGGCAAATTAACTGACAAAAGAGTAACACGCTTTGACCAAACTTGTACTAGCACTTGTACACCCAATAAAAAAAAAATACTGCATTGTACTGTATTTAACGCAGCCCACAATGCATTGCAAACAGTAAAAAACCGTATTACTTAAATACAGTAGAGGACTGTTAAAATTGGCTGTAAATTAACAGCAATTTCTTAAATGGCAAAATATTGCCCAGAATGCATTGTTTTCTACAGCACATTACTGTTTTAATGGAAAACAGTATGTTACTGTCAGATTTTGGCCGTTTTTTACAGCAATTTTTTACAGGACTGGGTTTGAGATGCGTTTTCTCTTGTTTGGTGGTTGTGTCAAACATGTCAGCCCTATCAGCAGCAACATGTATATAAAACCACGCGGTATTAAAGAGACAGCTCGCAAAATGTAATAAATTCCCAAGAGCGAGTATATTGTTTGCACATGTTTATTTACATTAAAGGCAAAACAACTAAAATAATAAGAGCACAAGTATAGATCTGGAAATTCTTTAAGTCTGTATAAATATAATTTAGTAATTACAATGTCTTCTGGTCCATATACTTTCCTTAGGAAGGTGTACACTGATTAATGTAACATAAAAATAATATACATATTTATATATTTTGCTATTATATTATGGAGTGACACTTTAATAAACCTTTCTATACCCCTCTGATTATATAATGGTAAATATTACAATACCATAGCACAACAACAGTGATCAGCAATACTGATAAGCCTAATACTCACAATAAAAAAAAAAGGTCATATAGATCATAACACAGTCTATTAAGAAGTGGATTATCCTTCACCTGAAACGTTTGTCTTTTCATCCTGAAATGCGAGACAAATGTTGGATCACAATAAATAGGAACCACAGTTTCCACAAATCCATTCACTCGATTGGGATGTTCTCTTTGGGGATTTTCCACTGCGTGGTACGCACGGGATGGCTCGGACGGTTCACTTTTTTTTTTGGGTTTTTCCACTGGTACAGGACCATGGTACTTTTGTTAGTACCACCTCGGTTGGGGTTCCAAGCGTACCATACCTTTACCAAAACGTGACGTGTAAACTCTGATGATCACGGATTGGCCGGAGAGAGGATCGTCACTACCTGCGTCACTGAACTTGCGACATAAACACAAAAGAACCGCTAGATTTAACTCAGCACAGCCAGCGAAGGATCAAACACAACAGTTTTGAACAAGCGCACCTTTTTTAAAAACCAAAAAGTGGCTGTTTCACCATGTGCGAAGAACAGACGTTTCCTCTCGTGATAGCAGAGGAGGGCGACGCGGAATGAAAACGTTTTTCATGAAGAGGCGGCGCAACTATAACGACATGAATAATCCCGCCCACTCTAAAACGATACTAAACTGCAGTGGAAACACAAACCGAGCCGAGCCGAGCCACGCAGTGGAAAAGCGCCCATTTTATTCTGGAGGGCAAGGGCAGTGACTGTAACATCGGGCGTATTTTGCAGTATTAAACACGTACAGTATTTATACCTTTTTCATCAGGCTCCGAAAATTCTTCAAGAAGAACTCAAAGAATGGCCTTCTCAGCTCCCATAGTTGCAACTCTTGCATCATCAGAACAAGGTGTTCAACACACCACCGTTTCCGTTAAAAAACGTTTTGCACCGCTTTTGTCGGGGCTGAACGCAGCCCTGCTGTTGTTTCGCGCAGATGTTTTATGTAGCAAATAATAAAAAACACAAAAGTTCTGTTTTTGTTTTAAATCTTGAAATTAATCTAAATCAAATCAAAATCAACTGCCCGTGCAGATCGTGATTAAAGTGCAGTGGTTGCCTCTAATTTCAAATGACTAGATATTTTTGTTTAAAGTCAGTTTGTTTGCTATAAAGCAAATAGTCAATAAATACATTTGCTTAAAAATCAGTATCAAAATCCAATTTGCTAGTTAAAAAAAAAAAATCTGAACAAAACAAACCCAGCAATTGGGTTGTTTTAACCCAGCAATTGGGTTGTTTTAACCCAACCTTCTGGGTAGTAACCCAACCACTAGGTCAAAACAACCCAATTGCTGGGTTTGTCCCTATTTTACCCAGCACTGGGTTGTATTTTAACAGCATTTTTTAGAGTGTCCTAAGTAAAGGCCTCAAATTTGAAGTACAATCTGGGATGTCTTTTTCTATCAACTCTTCAATAGGTAGATCTTGTCTTTCATAAAGACAGAGGTCAGGGATCTTGGGCCTAAAAATGTTGGTTGCATTGCTAAGCACGTCCCCAGCAACTGCATAGCAAGTGCCTAGCAACCACCCAGAATATCCTAGCAACCAGCTAGCAACACTTTAGCAAACATCTAGAACATCTAACGGACCAAACCATTTACGTTTTTTTAAACAAGACTTTAAGAAAAGCCAGCATACATTTGTCTTTCAAACTTTTCAATCTAGTCATTACAGTTTTTCTTACAGGTTTTTTTCAACTGCTTACACACATTTAAAAAACGTTGCCTCTTTTTTTCAAAACTTTACACACAAATCCAAGAACTGCACACGCAAAATGCCTCACATCTCTTGCAAAATGCCTCACATCTCTGGCAAAATGAAGCACTGCATTCAAAATATCACAAACACATCTCAAAAGCAAACATTTTCAAACACCTTTGCCATAATATTAATTCCTGTTAGATGTGTGTGTTACACAGAGAATTGTGTGTTGTGTTTTACAAAAAGGGTTTTATGAAATTGAAAACTGAGTCAAAGGCCGATAATTAGTGTATGGTTTTTCAGATTTGGTGTGTGCTTCTGGTGTTTGAGTGTCAGGTTTCAGAAATTGTGTGTAAGCAGTTGAAAAAAACTGTAAATGCTTACACACAATTCAAATACACAGATGACTTTCCTGCCCAGTGAACACTGAGATCAATAACACTGTAACAAAAAACTCTTACTAGGATTCAGGAATAATCTTTTTTATATATTAACAATCGATAAAACTGCAATACGACTAGATCTTACATATAACTCTGCTATTAGTTTCTGTGATCGGCATCTTCTTATTGATTTCATGTATTTGTTACGGCTTATATCCATGATGAAAATGGAGCGAGCGGTTGGAGAATCGGATCACCAAACAATTACGCGATGAATCTCAGACATATCCGGACGGGATTAGACTTCTGAGTTGCCTGAAAAGCAGTAATTATCTCATTCACGAACAAATGTAAAAACAATTCGTTAGTAAGCTGGGCCGCGCTTTCTGGTTTTGACTCAAAAAGATCCGGTTCATAAGTCATTTGTTAATTAAGCCGACTACACTGGCACGCTGCGTGCGCATGCAACCATCGTGCACAGTTTATTAAAATGCGTGTTTTTGCCATTATTTTGCGTTACTCTGTCATTGCCGCGGCTGAAAAGTAGCACATGAAATACTGTTTATTTTATTCTGTGATAATTCTGGGGTGGCACAATTTTTCTTAGGCCCCCCCCCCCCCCCCCCCCCCCCCCCCCCCCCCCCCCCCCCCCCCCCCCCCCATGGCAGTTGCCAACCCGGTAGATCCGCCCCTGCACACGATGCTGTTGAGCTTATGCATGCAGTGACCAATCAGAGGTGTCCAGATGAGTCATCGCTAAAATGATGTTACTTCTTGCTGGACGGAATACTAGGTGGCCATAGTGCCATTTCCCAGGATGCGCCATGGCCAGGATTTCTTATTGCATAAAAGATCGAGTTTTGCTTTGTTTGCGGTGCAGACCGCTCAGGTCTGACACCAAAAACCCATACAGACGTTCCTTCTGACTTCAAAATGCTCTCGAGGTAGTGATGTCATACACGACTCGGTCGGCACACCGCAAACAAAGACAAAACTAGGATATTTAGGCAATATAAAAATCTGGCCCGGAAGCGTATGGGAAAATGGAACGTATGGTCACCATACTAAAGCCCTCTTTCTGGGAATTCTCCGTCAGAAACACAAAGTGGCAAACTCTGTGTACGAATTTGTAAGATATTAATTTCACAGTTTAAACAGCTTCAGTGATTTTAATGGGATTTTTTGAGAGTGCTTGAACTAGACTGCCAGTGAAAATGTTCTTTGATAATGTAAACATTCTTTGCTCTCTTTCTGTACTATGAAAGTGTTATGATTAGTAGCCTAACTTACAATGTTTTTATTCACATTAACTTTCAATGTTAAATTCACATGAAATATAAACTCAGTCATATTAAAAATACCGAAGGTTATGGCATGACACCCATATCTGTTAATCAAGTAAACAGACAGGTTTTATGTATAGTTAATAGATTACATTATTAGGTTACTTTGGGTGAGCGTGATTTCATCAAGTACAACATGTTCTTGGATCAACATCCTTGTTGATCCTGGAACAACATTCCAATCAACCAACAGAATAGAGATATACAGGAGACCCAAAGATGCCTGTCTATGACATAGAAGGTTACCATGTCTCTAAACTATAAGGGTCCAGGTCTTAGAAGTATGATATAGTGGAATGTGTTTTTGACTTTCTTACTATGTGTGGAAAAGTACAGTTGTTAAGAGATGTAACCTTGAAGGCTAGGGAAAAGATCCCTACCTTCTTTGTCGCACTCTGCAGCAACTTGTGTTTCTGTACGTCTGTCTGACCTTTCTTGCAAGAAATAAAACCTTTGAAAAAGACAATTGAGCGAGTTTGTCTCTTATGCGGTGAGAGTCATTTTTATTTTGCCACAACACATTTCACAAAGATCATGTTCAGTCTCTGAAGACCCATAAAAGTAGGTGAAGTAAGACAAGTACAAGGAATTGTAAACTGTACTGGTGTGTGGAAGTTCAATGCATTTAGTAAACAATGTTAACACCTTAAGTGGTTTCAATAATTTTTATTTGAAAGTACAAAATGTTTTGTAACAATTAGAGCAAATAAATAACTATAAATAACTTTAAATATGAAAACAATAAATATACTGGGATATAAAAATTGTGCACAAAGATATATAAATATATTTAAGTATACTTAAAAGAATCAAGAAATATAACCAACATGCATGTGCATCACAACATGCAGGCCGACTGACAATTAATACATATGATCTGAAATGCATAGCATGATTTTACATTTAGTTAGCAAAATATCTGAGTATAGTTTAGGCAAAGAGGCTTATTCTCACCTAAACCAAATAGAAACGTTTTCACAGGTATTTGTAAGAAACATAATTTTTGATAACTTCAAGTTTTCTTAGGAAACACATAAGGTAAACATTGTATTAAAGCACTACCCATTAGACAATATAAGCTACTCTAGGTTACATTCTAGGTTTCCTCCATTGCAATTAAATACAAACATCTGAATACACAAACACATTTGTAACATTGAGGGTTTTTTTTCTTCAGTTTTTGTTTGTAAGGCATTGTTTGCAGCAACTTTTTTGTTCTATGGAATGTGTCACAAGTCAGACCTTTTTTTTTCATTTTTTTTTTTCATTAGGTCTTTTTCTGTCATTGATTGTCTGTTAAACTTTTAGCAGGGACTTTGTGTTGTTTGCAATGATGTCCATCCTCTGAAGGTGGGTTCTCACAGCTCTCCGGATCTGCTCCCATGCGTGAGCACTATATTTCTTAAAACACAAGAGGAACATCTTTAGCTGTGTATGACTGATTTTACATTTTATATGGAAGAAAATAATTAATTTTATTCTTTACAAAGTAACATTAACATTGCAGAATCGCAAATACAATATGCCTCTTAAGGCACTAAGAAAAATAAAGCTGATGACAGAAATCAGTCAACTAACACATACAAACAACGTAACAAGCTGTAATATCATATTATACAATCAAACTTACTTCTTTCTTTAAAATCCTCTTTAAAGTCCTGAAGTGCCTTTTTATCCTTTTCTCGTACGACTCCTTATGTGATGGCTTTTGGTATTGGGCCACCTGATAAAAAACCATAAGCAAAATATAAACAATGAGGAAAAATAACATAATTAACAAAATAGTTGTAACAAAAAAATTTGACATTTCATATAACACATTTATTTAATTGCTCATTAATTTAGCCTTTTCATCTGAACATCAACATTTTTATGATTAATGTCATATAACAGTTTTGAGGTTAAAAGATTGAGTGGAATCATTAAATCTAAATTAATGGTCTATTACTATTATGACAATTCCTTTTAATTAAAACAAAGGGTTATATGTAATTCATAGCATGGAATTCTGATATCAGTTTCTCCTAAGCACAAATACTTTCAGACAAGACTTACACATTCTTTAAGCTCAGATGACTGCCTGTGCAGGTCTTTTAGGAAATATTCCACTGTCTTTGGTTTCCATTGCACTGAATTCATGTGCCCTGAGCCATCCATGAGCTTGATGATATGATCTAAGGTCAAGACAAGAAACTTCACCTGGTCCTCCACCTGTAAGGAGATATAATGCTATGTGTAAGTAACTGGTCCCATAAAAACACTGTTGTGATGTATGCAAGTTTAGTAAGATTTTCATGTCATGAAATCCTGATCTAATTTCCCCCCATTTATTTTGATAGCATATGTTTTTTTATGGAATGAAATGTTTGCCCTCTGTATCCAATCACAGACAAAGTTTACAAACCTTAGCATCGCCTATCAAGTTGTACAGGGTCCCTGGAAATGGCACCTTGATATCCTCAGTATATTGTCCACCCTATAAGACAGAGCACAATTTGTAATTTCCGATATGTTCCATAGCTGTTCATCCATCTGCATATAAAAATCTTAAGACTTTTTACATAAACCTACAAAAAATAACGTAAATTGACTTAATTTAAAAAAAAAATAAAATTGATTAATAACATTAATTCATCTTTGTCAATCAACCACGTTGAATTAATCACTATTGAATAAATCTCTGAAAATTAGTGTGATGAATATAAATGGATAGAAGCAAAGATGTTGAAACACTTTTAAGGCGTATTTTTTTTAAACGCTGAACGAAACAGATTAAGCGTGAGAGCATCCCTCAATAGGTTAAACACGTTTATTGCAGTTTTCCAAATAGTCGTGAATCATTCTGTAAGATTGAATTAACAAGTTACTAAGATAAAAACAATGCATCTGTTGTATAGCCTAAATATCTACTTGAGAGTCTTAAAGACCTTGGAGAAAATGACTGTGGTTGTATTGCACAGCAGTCTAATGTCTTCTGATGAACATTCACGAATAAATCATGATGCTTTTAAAAGCGTAGGCTACTTACCATTTCCCTAAGCAGATTCAGAGAATCGGCGCTCACCATCCTGTATCGGCCGAGCCATCTGCAAGCGGAGCATTGCTGCAGAGTTAAAAACATCACAAAAATATACGTCCACATTTGAGCTTGTTTCATCTTTGTATACGTGCAGTAGCTTTCTACTGTGTCGCTCGAGAGACTGTTGCAGTTGCATGGTGGAGTTTGCTGGATTTTATTCGGGAGTATGGAAAGGGAAAACGCAGTATGCAGGTCGGTACTATCCGGCTTACTTTCACTTTCTAGTTGTAGTGAATGCCCATAGACTAGGTTACTATACAAAATATCTCATCTGGTCTGCTATATGAATAATGAAATCACTTTTAAAAGCATTACATTTTGTACTTAGAAAAGAAGTACATATCTAAAGTAACTTACTATAAACGCATAGGCTACATATTTATAGTTTACTCTGTAATCGTCTTACTATAGACACCAGCGCAAAACGCAAATTAATGCAAAGCAACTTCAATATAAGTTAAAGCAGTCCCACGGCTCAAAATAATTACCCGATTCCAAAGTATTTGAAGGTCGCTGACGTTTCCAAACGAGAAGGGGGTTATACCTGCGGGTTGTGTACAGAATAACACTTTCTGTTTGAGACGTAATACGCTTTGTTAACGCCACGTGCTGACGCAACCACGTACAATCGCTCTCACTGGATTTCACCGCACTTTCTCTTGATGCAATGAAATGCAATTTCTCATCTTTTGTCACTGCACGAGAAAAATGGTCTAGCACTGACCATCAGTTTATCAAAATATTTTACTTCCAGCATATCTTTCTATATTTTTTTTTACATAATAATAATAATTATTATTATAGGCTAATAATTATGTTTAGGCCTATTGTTGTTGTTGAAATGTTTTGTAGCATTTTCTTATAGAAAATAATATATTATTAAACATTTTTCCAGGTTATGCCATTTATAGCTATAGCAGTGTTTTGGAACAGGGGTAGCTAATATCGAGGTTGTGAAAAAAAAAATCCTGTGTTTTGGAAAATGATCAACCAGCTTGCATCTAAATGTCATTGGTGAAATGGTATGACAATGACAAGAAAAATTAAAAAATAAATAATTGATAAAACAATTAGTTGTAGGCTAATCAAACAAATACAGATACAAGTGTCTATTACTCTAAATCAAGACTTCTTGCACGCACATATATAAAATCTGACTTGGTTCTTCAAGTTCTGTGTATTTCTGGGCTTTTTAAAAATACATATTCGCGCCTCTGTGGATTTTCTCTGGTTCGTTATTACTGGGTGCGAATTGTATGGCTTGTTTTATTGTTAGAATTGTCTGTTGTTAGATTGAATCCCTCTTTTTTCAGTATAGTTTATCCCATAAAATAGCTTCAAGCAATCTATACGCATGCGTGATTTCAATCAATGAGAACTTGAAAGCGCTTTTAAGATGTTGCACTTATTTGCCTGTAGATGGCAAGATTAGCAAAGATCACTTTTATAACGAGCCGCATGGAATGAAGCAGATTACAGGAGGTTTAATGTTTTGATCGCAGTTTGAAACACGGAACAAAAGTAGCAGCGCAGAAAGTCCTTACAGTAGACACTTTGTTTACGGTATTAGGTCTATTAAAAGTGAAGGAATTATAGAAAGTTACGGGAGAAAACCTTTGCGTGAGAGTGGGCTCCGGGTTTCAGTGTTCACTCATCGATACCTGTGTTTGATGTCTTTCGACCACAGCTGTCGCCTTAGTGAGGTCAGAGCCCAAAAGTAATGCAAACAGTATTTGAACAACAATAATAATAAATAATAAATTACTTTCATTCTTATTATGATATACTTTATTTTGATTAATTGTTTTGTGTCCTGCTTACATTATTGTTGGGAAGCAAATAAATAGCATTTTAAATATAGACATGTGTTAAATAAACTTTTTTTTCCCTCGAAATGACTGAAAGATTCATGTTCAATCCCTCCCCCCCCCCCCCCCCGCCCCCAGTAGCCTACCTATCTTTCAAATATCCGCCCGGAAAACTATTTAAAGAGGTGACAACGTGGGATAGACGCATATTAACCACATAATGAGACGATTTGAGAGACAGTGACTGTTTAAGTATTCATTTTTTGGTGAACACGGTGGTCTGTCGGGTGGGGTGAGAATGCACAACGTGTCCCACCACTTTGTTACAAGACTTAGTACAGCCATTGTATGTTACAAACAACATGTAAACGAAACAGTCCTTCATAGTAATAATAGCACATTCCAGGATAAACAGTGGATTGTATAGTAGTCTAAAGAACAATCAAAGTTTGTTCGCTTAAAGTACACCTTTTAGTTATTTTAGTCTAGTTGTTCTACTTATACTTTGTTTAAAAAGAGCAACCCAGAGCCGTAAAATAGCAGTTAGATAAGAACATTAACGTCATTGATTTCCATTGACCATATCGACTTCAATGGAAAATGAAAATTGCAAAAAAAAAATAAATAAATAAATAAAACAATAAAAAATAACATTAATAAATTACTGACAACATTTAATTTGCTGCACGCAATGAATTAAATGTATCTTCTTCTTGTCATTTTTCTAGTCATTCTTCTGAATGTGTTCATAACGACCAGAATGTCCTGGCGCACAGCTTCCCACGCGCAGCAGCTACAATTCTGTCGGAAAGAAAAGTCGCACAGTTAATCAATGCAGATTTGAATGAAGGTATAAACACATTCTAAACTTTTTCGTTATTTGTTTGGTCTCGTTTGCCGAGTTTCTCACCTGCTGTGTGAGAAACTGATCGAGCTTTCTGAAGTTCTCGACCAACGTCTCAAGTTCAGAGCTCATCACCACCGGGACCTAGATATTAACAATAACGATTAACGTCCAAAATGGTAAATAATGTAAGTAATTGTTGACTCAGCCCAGCTATTGACTTACGAAGTTTGATTTAGCTTGTCGGTGGAGATGTTCCATTAGTTCTTGGAATGCATTGTTATTCCAGCAGTGGGTTCTGTTCTTCTTGAAGAGCTCAAAGGTAGAGTTATATGATATCTTCAGTGCCTGAGATAATTCTTTCTGTCCAGTGAAAAAAAAAAGATCAAACATCCAATGTCAAACTAACAGGATATATAACACCAACAGTCCTGAATATTTCTGGAGACTGCAGAGCCTGAATGGCACCTGAACCCGCAACTCAAGTTCTTTCACATCACTTGAAAGCGGCCAGCTGCATTTAAAACTCCGCAGGAAGATAGATCTCTAGGATGTAACATTTCTGTCTTGTATTATATTGTTGCCTACCTTACTCGGACGACTCGTGAACCGATAAGACATCGCTTTTTCCACTTCACGGGGACATGCTCCTTGGCCCTTTGAGAAGAAGAAAAAGATGTTGACGAGTGCTTAACACATTTTCAAATAGACACACAGATGATAGATAGATAGATTGATAGATAGATAGATAGATTGATAGATAGATAGATAGATTGATAGATAGATAGATAGATTGATAGATGATAGATAGATAGATAGATAAGCCTTACCAGTGCATGCAGAAATTTAATTGTTTGAGAAATTGTCTCCTTTTCCTGAATAAAGGATTCTGCAAATATGGACGGAGACATGATAATCCACAGAAAATACAAAAAAGTTCTCATTGTGGTTTTGTATTGACAGCTGTACAGTGCAGAGCAATATGACTAGGATATGGATACTATCTTATGGTAAGACTCTGGCTATATATTGTTCTCCAAAGAAAGAAACTACCCTACTAAATTTGCATTCCCTTCAGCAGGTGACACACTTGGAAGTTTCAGAAGGAGAAAATGAAAGAATCACGTGCCTCTGTTCGTCGTGGTGGGCGTTCTTTTTCTCACCTTGAAAAGGCAATGAGATGGATAGGATGGCGATGGATAGGAATCAAACTGGGACTTTCGTCCACTATCACTATGTAGACACAATTACATCATATGAATGTCAATACTTACGAAACAAATGAATATAATTAATTACTTATTATAGCCTATTATTTATGTTATCCATACGTTATCTAGTATACCTGTATATTCTGTGTCTTCCGGTTTTGCGTTAGATATATATGCAAAAATTAATTTTAAAACACGACTTAAAAGCGGCTGTATATGTGTTCTCAGAGTGACTTCATCAAACCGTTTGTGTAAGGTGATGACACAACTGGAGCGCGAGGTAATTCCTCATTGTTACAGGGCATTGTTTACATACAGAGTATTTCACTTTCAGTTTCCACAATGACCTGTGTACGCTCTCCCGTAGAATCCTTTTCAATTCCATAAAAAAAAAAAAAAAAAACATGAGCCCCTATTAATGAGCAATTGATGTTTGTTCCTACTTGTTTTTAAAATCGTTATTCGTGCTGCAAATTTCCTTTCATGTTCCTTTTTTTATTATTATTCTACTTTTTTTTTAAAGAACCCAATACTTTTAATCCAGAAACATATTCTGTTGTGCAATCACATTATATTGTCGCCTCATGACGACGAACAGGCTACACATCTGAAAAAAAAAAAAGTTATAGCTTACAACCTAGGCTAAATACGAGAAGAAATATTGGAAACATAAAAATAAATAAATAAACAGTAAAAAGTGAAAATGTAAGCAAAGTGTGGTTTTCAGTTGAAAGGAAAATTAGTTAATTGCCTACATCGTTCGTTGTCCCTGTCTTGAAAATTCATTCCAAATCCCGTCAAAGTTCCTTATGCTACAGTTAGAGGGTGAAAAAATACCATCATGCTTGAATGGCCAAATCAGTGTTGCTCTTTTTCAACAATATTCCATAATAAATAAATATGCAAGGATTCCGGACTTTAATATAGCTATGAATGTTTTTTAAATATGCCCAAAAAGTAAACTAATAGATAAATTTAAAACTGAAACCATTCTCATGTGTAACATGTAAACTGAGTTCTTGACATAGCCTATAAAGCTTACAGGTAAGAATGTAATTTATAGATGCTTTAATACCAATAATTGTTGTTACGAAAGCCAAAAGTACACATGATTGACATCTGTTTTAATGACCATGACCTTTGCGACCTGGTATTAGGAATATTAGCTAATCATCCACTAACACACACGCTTAAAAGCAGCAAAAAAATATACTTATTTTAATTACAGTCCTGAAGTAAAACCCGACAGCCTATTTCAGTATCTATCTAAATCTAATACTAAATCTATTAATATTTATCACCCCGCGTTTAAGTTGCCAAGCTCAGTCTTTTGGGCAGTGCATAAAGCTTTTCTAACTATTTTAACCGTTTGTATTTTTATTTGTTTTACCAAATATGGTTTTCCGATATTTTTAAATAAATGTCTAAAAATCACCAAGATAGTTTAAGCCTCCAAAAGATAACCGGAACATCCGTTCTCAGTGCAAATCAAAATAAATTGATCAACGAAAAAACGATCAAAGAGCAGGCATGGGCTGAAACATTTGCTCTTTGGTCTGTTTTTAAGACACGTTTCACTTTTTTGCACTTTTGTCACCCTGTAGAGATGTTAAATTAAAGTAGTTTTTGTGAGAGACCCTTGCCTTGGTCTAATTGTGTGTCTTTCAGTGTGCTGACATTTTTGTTTTTTTTGGTTGTTCAATAATAATGTATAATAATCAGTTTTAGCTGCACCATAAGTAATACATTTTATAATAATACATTTTGATAGAAAAAATAATTTGTATGGTTCAAATTGTTTCCCACGTGACACAAATGATATCATCAACTATCCCTGCATTCCATTCGGAGGGACTCATCCCTATGCCCTAATCCCTTCAAAGGGTATACCCTCCGGAGTGAGAGCTTCGAAGGGTTGAAGGGTGTAGGGGGGGGACAAAACAACTGTTTCTTGAAGTGCCCTTCTGCGTCGTCACATGCACACAAGGAGGCTCCGTCATCATGCAAAGAATCTGCGCAAAGGATCATGGGAGCCCAAGGTGTCCTTCAGTTGTACCCTTCGAAATTCTTAATTCCGAAGGGCCATTTGAAGTGGCCAGTTTTGAGCACTTCGGTTTGGAATGACCCTTCAATATGGCGGCCATGATTGTTTTCACTCCGAAGTGCCCTTCAGAGGGCGATATATCCCGTTTGGAACGCAGTGCATAAGACATCACTATGCACCCTCTCCAGTCGGAAATAGTTTGTGTTCTCTGAATTCTGCCATGTGAATCATTCATCATCACCCTTCCAAAACACCAAGACCTTTACAGCTCTCATAAAAACTGACACTCAGAAACACTTCATTTTACGGTATCACAATAGATAGTTTGCCAAAAAAGAAAAGAGTAGGCCTACTTGACAGACATTACTAAATCAAATTTGATAAAACGATTTGACAGACTTTACTAAATCACACCTGTCTCAGTAACAAAGTGACAGCCGTAAGCGCTGTAAAGTGCAAACATGTGTTTGCCCACACTTCTTAGCCAAACTCAAAAGTCGGAAACACTCTCTGATTGTGAATAATTTTGCTTAAGTTATCTGAATTTGTTTTGGGTTTTGAAATGAAGTTTATACGTTTTCAAAATTAAACTTAAAGAAGTCAATTAAACTTGTGAGTTCAAATAAAGGTCATGTTGAGTTTACCTATTTTTAGTCTACCATGTTTTTAAGGCAGGTGAACTTTCATTTGTAAATTTAACCAGCTGGAAATGTTTTACGGTGCATGAATAGCTATGACTGTTATAGTTTCCTTTTTTTTCAGAATGATGTATTGCCTGTGAAACATTTTTCTAAATTAATTTTCTTTTATATATTTACTTGTATGTAATAGTTAAAGGTGCTGTTTACACAACTTCTCAAAATGTAAGTAACTAGAACATTATTTTATGACCTAACTGCAGCTGATTTATCTCTTTATCCTAAAAAAATGATATTAACCTTTTATTCCAGGACAGCATTCCAAAAGCATGCCCAAATGGAGCATCACTGAAAGTACCAGAGTCCAAAGGCATCAGAAAATCTTCACATGGTCCACCCAGAAAACATTTTTTTTCTGAGATGGGACATGTTGTCATGTCCATACATCTGAGGGTGAGTATTAACCTCTTGGTTCCTAGTTGCCCCTCAGTGCTCAGTACAAGATTTCTTAATCGTATTTAGTAGTTGTTCAGTTTTGTGCAGCTTAAAAGTGATCAGAGGTTGTGCAAACTGGAAGGGAGGGAAGAAACCACCAAAGCCCAAATGGGTGTGAATCAACCACTGGGTGTTATTCATAGAAACTGCATGGAGAACTCTCGCAATAGCTGATGTTTTTCATTCAGCTGTGCATGAGACTAAAGGGAATCACTCGGAGAGGTTCTATACGGGCTAGCCTAAAAATACCTTTTTACAGCTCACTAGAACTGGAAAGATGTCAAGAAATGTCTACTCATGTGAGTGAACAGTGGAGAAGAAAGCAAACTTTCTTTTTGCAGGTGAGAAAACAATTTCTAAGTTCCTGACAGTTGTAGTCTCAGCCATGTGTTCCTATCTGATGGTTTTGTTAATTGATTTCACCCACCAACTTTCCGGTGACCTGATTTGTTGACGAGGTGGAACACAGCTTCAACCACATGGTACAGAAAGTGAGGCAGTTGCACCTATTTGATAAAGAACATCATCTTGTCAGAGTTATTGCTTTCGTGGAATAGGAATTGGTTAATAATTTTGCAAGGCTCTTCTTCCCAGGGCGCCGTCCTTAGTTGACGCGGTGCGAGGTATGGAGCGGGGTCCCCCTCGGTCCGTTCGCCGCGGGGCCCCTTCAAGCACGGGGCCCGGTGCGACCTCACCAGTTGCACCCCTCTAAGGATGACCCTGCTTCTTCCTAATGACTCAGTTGAACCATACCCTCATCTCTCTTTCTCTCTCTCTTCCTGTTGTTAACTCTCACTCTTCTGAAGCTGTGATGTGTGAGCTGGAACAGGAAATGAATGCAGACAGAGGAGGCAGGCAAGCTGAAACTGGCACAAAGTTCTAGCATGTATACACACCCACCCACGATACATACACACACACACACGGACACACACTGGCCCTGAGCAACAACTGTCAGAGCTGGAACTTTGAGCTGTAGGTGAAACGACAAAGCGGTGGTGGTGAAAGACTGAAGCCTGTCTAAGACATTAAGCGGACTGAGAAAGGAAAAGAGATTTAAAGAAAAAAGAAGAAGAACAGGAGACGGATCTTACAAATGTAGCTTGAACAAGAAGAGAGAAAAACAAAGGTGTGGAGAAGATGCTGCGCCGATCCTGCCTCAGCAGGTAAACTTATTTTAACTTCTGAGTACTTATTTGGTTAAGATGTACATAATATTCACTCTGTCTTGAGGTACTTTGCCATTTATTTCAATACTTTTACTTAAAGTCTTACATAACAGCTACTTTCCTTTTTTCCCGTCTTGTTGCAATATGGCTATATGTGCACATAAACTTGTTGCAGTTTACAAAGAAAAGGCAAAGTGAGCCATCTTACACTGTGCTATGTGACCAGAAAATCAATGCATAATCTGCATATTGTAAGCAGCACGTGATTTTTTGGCATTTTATGTGCTGAATCTGTGATCACAGTGTCACAAGTTGATCACCAATTGCAAACTATCACCGTCAAGCTGATAGATGAAATGAAGATAAAAGATATTGATGTCAGTATTCAGCTTCGTGTGCTCAATTGAACCTGTGAAGAAAGATAAGAATCATTTTGTATGCATGCTTAATCCATTCTGTGTACAAACAAGGTATTCCCTCTGAGAGGAAATGTTTTAAACATTTTAGTTGTGTAGACTCAGGGGCGTAGCCATCTTTCAGAAGTGAGGGGGACAGAAATGTCAAATGTAATATCTTTATTTTTTGGCTAATTAACAGGTTTTATTTATTTTTCTTACTTTTAATTGGCTAAGAAGTCAAATAAACTGCTTGATAATAACTAATAATTTGTATTCTGTCATATTTTTTCCTAATGGCAATTTTATTATTTGTTCATATAGGCTACTACACTTTTTTTTAAAATCACAGAATAAGACAGAAAACATTTATAGTTTCTATAGGCTACTGTAGTAAATGCGTGGTAATAAACAAAGATAGAGATACTTTGTTTAGTATCAGAAAGATCAGATACTTTGTTTACACCATGAAGATGACTTGAAAACACACAAAAACCATATATTGTCGCAATCGTGTGTTTATTGTCTTGACATTATTTATTCAGTGATAGCTGGATGCCTTTGTCCATATTAGGTGTTTCCTGCACGTCATAAGTTATTACTTCTATGAGTCTTTCTGCATGAGAGCACCCTCCAGCTTTGAGTATGAATGAAACATACACTGCATGAGAGAGTTTAGCACTCCATGATGTTCACATCTCCTCATTTTGGTTACAAATAAAATGTCAGGTCATGCATAGACTATCTTTTCTCTTTGAATTTAAATTTAGATTTATTCACACTGGCCCCTGAAAACCTCTACGTAAACACACTTATCCGAAAAAGTGCAGGGGATGAATTTAAGTTTTTTTTTTGAGTGGGGGGACCTGTCCCCCACATATCCCCTGCGTATTCTACACCCATGAATAGACTGCGCAGTGAATAAAAGTGCTCTTTCTGCATTCCTGAGGTGACTTGGCTGGTGCGTGTGGGTGTGGAGGAAAACTGGAACACCGCAGATCTGGTACAGCTATCCGAGTACACTGCACATTCAGAGGAGAATCGCATTTCTCCCTCAGGTCTTCGCTGTGTGCACACCTCAGAATAACCCTTCTGACTTTCTGAGGCCACTGCTTTGTGTGGGTTAAAATCTGAAATCACAGCAGGTTTTGTTTGAACTCATACGTAAATTACAAGCATTCTAACTATACACATCTGAGATTGGCCAACTGGTCAACTTTAGAAAATTCTGTCATTTACTCACCCTTCTGAGTCTATTCGGGTGCATGGAACACAAAGGTGATGAGCAGGAGATTCCATACGTAAGCTTTTCTTTGTGCACAGACAACAAGAAGTAGACGGTGATTAGTGCCGTCACAATAGATTGAACCATATAGCTTGTTCGAAAATATCGTCCCTTTAGTTAATTTCACCATATGTTCGTATCTTAATTACACGATAGCTTAGCAGAATCCCAAGCAATAAAGGGTCTTTAGTGGTGTCAATAGTTCGCATGAAAACCGTTAAATACAATCCCTACCTTTTAATTCAACACAGGTTCTTTCGATTATTTAATGTTCTTCATGGTTCTTTTAAGAACTGTTCACTGGAAGGTTCTTTGGGGAACCCAAAATAGTTCTTCAATGGCAGAGGTGTCCAAAGTACGGCCCGTGGATGAATTTCAAATGGCCCACAGCTCAGAACAAATGTGTTTACTCTGTGACTGGTCTCGATCATGCGACCACTACAGCACTGAGATTCCTTGAGAAGCGTTTGAGTTTGGAGAAGAGGCCTCCGATACAAACCACAGATGTTGCGGTGATTTAAACTAGTTTAAAAGCAGATGAAACAGCAATGACATTCTCAACAACACTGACACGGAAAACAGGAGAAGCACCGTGTGACAACAATCCAGTTAGAATACTTTTCAATCCACAAATCACCAACATTTTCAATGGATTTATTGTAGTAACTCTAACTGTAACTGTGGTGTTGTGGCAGAAATGTAGGATATTCATATCGAAATGTATTATTAATGTATACATGGCCTATTGAATGTATTAAGGGAGTAATGAAATGTTAGGCCAAATTACAGACATTTTTGTTATAAGCAGTTTTATGCATTTCTATTTACTAAATACATTAGTTTATGGACTAAATACTTTAAAGTCATTCTAGATATTATAATCTTTAAATGTTACCCTGTAAAAATGAGATTGTTAAAATATTTACAATATATTTACAAATAGATTATTATACATCCTCAACACTAATGCTGACAACTGTCTACACACACACACACACACACACACTCTGTCTCTCTCACACACACACACACACCACCACACACTCACACATACATACACAAACAATACAATATAGTATATATATTATATACTTATATATATATATATCTATATACAGTATCATGAATGAGCATCGGGCCCCTTGGTGTGTCCACATCATTGAATCTGGCCCCCTTTAAAAAAAAGTTTGGACACCCATGATCTATGGCATTGCTGCAAAACCCCCCTTTTGAAACCATTATTTTATATATTAGTGTATATTGTGTGAATATCTCCTCCGTTCTCACTCCCATTGAGTCCTATCACACTTCATGCCAGACAATAAATTTGGATATCATTTGTGACATCAACTGTGCATGTTAAATGACACAGGAACAATTAGATTGGATAATTGTTCAACAAATAGCAAGTTAAAGCTGACAACTTTTAAAATCTGAACAGATTTTAAAACGTTAGGCATCATACACTTACTGACTTTGTAATAGTCCACGAGGAAAAACTGTGCCATCACAATAACAATTAGGATCAATACTACCATACTTTAAGTCATTCCGATCCCAACAAACTCACACAGAAACATGCGCATTGTTGCTAGGAGACAAATGAAAATGGAAAACAACATATGTTCAAAAAAACGGCAGAAAATATCAAACTTGATTGATATCTTCCAACTGGATGGAATCAGAGTCGGATGCACAAAAAATAGTCTATGACCATCATACACTACGCGATTTTCTATGAAATCTGTCAACTCAAATCTGCAGACTGGCTCGGACTTTCAACAAGTAGAGTTGACTTATCCTAACTGTAAATTGGGGGAAAAGTAATGTAGTGTATTCCAGCCTTTATTCTCTCCGTCACACAAAACTTTCGTTAATATATAGTTCAATTCTTCAGTATATAACAATTATTTTAACATTGCTTATACCGTCTCTGGCATACTCACAAAAATGTAACAAGCACAAGGAGGGGAAAACAATAGCTTTTAATATTTACATATTTTTTTGTATGCTGGCATATGCCGACTATATATGACAGGAGATAATATGTGCTAGGACAGCCCTAAATTGAATTCTAAAAATGGGTGCTGGGGTGAGTGAACAGATCACATAAAGACCCATTTTCCCCCGCCATGAACATCCTGTAAGAGAACCAGACAGCACAGCAAGGTCAAAGCAAGCCAGGCTAGAGACAAACAAGGAGTTTCCGTGTTTAAACAGTGTCTAAATGGGAACGGCCTCCTCCAATTGTTCTACACTAACAATCATTTTCAACTGGAAGGACACTCCCCCCCCCCAAATACAGCTTGTGCAGATTCCAAGGTGATTTTTTTGAACAGCTCTAATATGATGAATCATGCATTGGTGTTTCTGTCATTTTTGCTCTGCTGCTGTTCAACTCCAGACTCAAAGGTTGTCAAACAAGTTCTGGCTGTCCCTTTCAAAGCTGAACTGTTTGTGAAATACATTAAGTAACCAGTCTGAGATCTAAGTTGACATACAGTATCTGCAAATCAGTATGGAGAAGAAGCATTCTCAGAATCAAATATGTAGCGGTGATTTTGGCCACTTCCTTCATGGATTATGCAATGTCCTCCTTTGGTAGACCACAAGTCCTCCTTTCCATCCATTGCCACCCCTTGGTTCAAGTCAAGTCAAGTGAAGTCTGCTTTATTGTCAATTCTTCCACATGTACAGCACATACATACAGAGAATTGAAATTGCGTTACTCTCAGACCCATGGTGCATACAGATAACACTAACAGTAGAACATAAATGCAATGCAGATAGATACAGATTAAATATAAAATACAAATAAGGTAAAATGTAAAAAAAAAAATATAAAGCAGCACAAGGCACGTATGAAGCGAGAAGGTGTTCTGGCCTTCTGTTAACTTTCCTATTTAAGGAAGGACTGCTGTGTTTGTCTACAAACTATCTTGGTATGATGTGCAAGGGTGGTGTTTCTTCATCTCGCCTGACTCTCGGGAGACATGTCTTGACTTGTTAAAAAACAGCAGCTGATGTTGTTTTGGCAAGAGGCTGATAAAGTCTACAACAGACTACAAATATCTTTCTCCTTTCATATGTCTAGAGACAAATTTGACTGATGCCGTATCAGTTAAAATAGTTATTAAATTCATCTTTCTGTGGCACAAAAGTGACAAAGTTTGTAAAATATAATTGTTTCAATTTACATTCCATTTCAGTAGTGGATGTGAGGGTGTAAACTGCTGGCATAAAGAGCGCATTACACATCTCAAAAATGTTGTAAATTTAGATTTGAAAAAATTGGCTTCCTTTCAATTTATGAGTTGGAATATGAACTTAACTGTCCCACATGAAGTTGGAATTTGAATGATAAAATACATAAACTAAATACAAATGCATCCATCTCAAACATCAAAGCTTTTAAAACTTGTTTCAAATCTTTAAAATCCCAAGTTTCATATAACTTATGATCTGTCATGATCTGATCTGTCACTCGCTCTCATAAGACAAAGACAGGTCTGACAAGACATTCTAGAGAGACACGCTTTTACTATTAGCTTACATACATCGATGTTAAGTGATTAATCAAATAAATAAATGTATTTAATACATGATTTGCATAATATTAAAATAATTATTTTCAAACCATTAAATATAGATCTATTTTGACCCAGTAGTGTCTGAAATCTCTTGAAAGAAAGAAAAGCAAAGGCATCTACATTGTGGTTTGGAATCAGTTCTGTGATTAGACATAAAAGAACTACATTTAAGATCCAAGGAGAATGGTTTGATTGAAGAAGCAAGCTTGCTTTGATTTGATACAGTTTCAAACAACTACTACACACTGGATGTTTAAAAGGAACATGGCACACTGGGGGTGAAGGACTTGACATCTTAGCATGACAAGAAGCTGCTGACCAAGCTCTGACGTTTCACATTCATTTATACAACCAAGTATATACTTATATGACCATAGATATAACCAGAATACACACATCTCAAATCAGTAGAAAGCAAATGTTTGTTGCTGACAATGCAGCATGTCTTCCTTTCTCTCTCTCTTTGTATTAGACATGCAAGAGGAAGGAAGTCTTTTAAAAACAGCCACCATGAAAACCAGACTTTTAAAAAGATCAAGTGAAATAGCAGTCATCAGAAAATGAAAAACTAAGGTGCAGCAATGTAATATTTACATTAGAACTGACAAAATGCATCACCTCTCTGGTGCTTTGGCAATTAGATCAATCAATGTTTTTTTTTTAAATGTCAATGGCATAATATCCTGTGTCTATATCTCAGATCTCAGATCAGACATAATTTGCTGGCAGCTGATTCCAAATAGCACTTTGATTACTGACACTGTGCTGTTATCTGTCTTTCGTATTAGAGTCAACTTCCTTTCCTTTACAGGCAGTAGTCAAACCACATACAAAAGATTAACAAGTGATAGAGGTCGCTGAGCAAACATTAAACAACCGCTGTTGCGTCAAGGGTGAATCTCTTTAAGTATTTTGAGTATTCTGTAAATTGTCATAAACTGTCAATTAATATAATCCTATAAACACATATACATTTAATATATAAATGTAATACTACTAATAACTGTATTACTTTTAAAAATTTTAAACATATATAAAATTAATTAAAATTAATATAATTATGATGTGATTTGAATTAATATAACATTCCAAAAAAGGTGCTCTGATCTTTTTTGAGTGTCTGTGGAGGTCATGCTAGATTGGTTGCTCCAGGTCATTGATCAGAACTGTGGCATTTAACCTCAGTTATTGGTCCATATCAGCACACTACATCAAAGTTTCCTGCCTTAAAACATCAGCTGTTGACAAAAGGTGGAGGTTAGAGATCTCCACTTTTAGCTTAAAATGACTTAGCAGTGAATTTTGCAAAAACTTACCATTTCAGATTTTTTATTATTATAATTTTTTTTCTTATGGTGAACAGTTAAAAATCAATACTTGCTGTTTTTTTGTATTTGTGAAATTTACCAGCAATTTTTAGTGTACTTTGTTTCTACTATGTATGACAGTTCATAAAACTTTATATATAACATTGTGAAAGGAGCAGCATGATCTTAGTTTGATAGAATAAGGCTTGTTGGGCAAAGTCTGAACAGCTGGACCAGTAGAAAGGTCAGCCAAAGTGCTGTTGTTTTTGCATTTATACAGCAGATGCTCTTTGCTCATGACTCAAATGTGAGGCAGCAAATAAACAGTAATTTGTGTCTTCTACTCAAATTGCTTTTTATAATCCTCTCATTTGTTTTCTACCCACAGGAGGGCCGTTCCTGAACCTTGATTCCAGCGTGATTCCCTCAAGGGGAGAATAGGGTAAGATGACATCCTTACACAGTCTGGGTCTGGTACTGGTGGAGTTTGAATATGAATACAAGGGCCGGGATGGCCACATGGTGTCCATTAAACCCAACGAGCGGTACGTCCTCCTGGCCAAAACAAACGATCATTGGTGGCATGTTTGCAAAGATGAACGAGCCAAGCCATTTTATATCCCTGCTAAATACGTAAAGGAGCTTCCAGCCAACATCCCTTCACCTCTAGACTTCAGAGAGCCTCCAGGCCCCGCTGTGAAGCCTGTGGTGCCTGACCTCGCAGAGACCCACAAATCAGATGAGGTGACAATTAGACATCACTCCAAAGGGAATTACCATAAGACAGAAAACCGCATGTCTACATTTGGAGTTCCTTTGGATTTACATGAGCCCCCTTCTTACAAACATGGTGGACCTTCAGACTCCCTCATCTCCCTGAACATGGTTTCAGCCTCAGACTCATCAAATCAGAAGAAGAGGATGAGTCAAGCAACTAATCTGCTGATTGGCTCTCGCAGTGAAACGCCGCCTGATAAGTTTCAAGTGCCCAGCTTCAGCCCAGCTGACCCCCTCCATAAACCTATCCCTGTCAAACCTGTGGAGCTCCCTGTCATTAAGAACCTAAATGAGACCAAGCCTCACATGAAGTCTCCAGAGCCAGAATACCCAAAAGAGCCCGAAAGTGAAAGCTCTAGCTCAGAACCACTGCCATCACCAGATTCTGAGAATATTTATGAATCCATATCGGACCTGAATCTAGACCTGTCGACACTGACAGACAAAGCACCTGCTGGATTGCCAAACCCTCAGACCAACACATCATGCTCATCTCCAACAATAAAGGTACAGTTTTAGCTATATGAGAATGCCTTTTAAATTCTTATTCCTTTCCAGCAAACAGAATATATTTAGGGAAGCAGAATGTAAATGAATTGAAATTCGACTGCAGCAAGTGCAATTCTTGACTAGAAAAGTCAAACTTTGAATGAACAAAGTTAAAGGGTCTTGAAATTTTTTGAAGATCATGTATACCTTACAGATTACAGCCTTACAGGATCGGTCTGCGGACGAAAACAAGAACGCATGTTTTCAAATCCTCTTTGAAGCATTGGTTTCTCTTTCAAAATTTCACTTTTATCAGTTCCTTAAACCATACTGACCTATTTCTGTACAGAAAATCAATGCTGTTGCTGAAGGATGTGATAAATCGTTTAAACCCAATTACATTCTTGCCTTTCACATACACATGTAATGTTAAAATTTGTCTTCTGTCTTGGATAGAGAAAAGTATGAACGTTAGTCAGAATGGAATATCATCGTACTACTGTATACAGACATTTGCAGTCTGCTTATATTGTTGAACAAAGGAAGTGCTGTATTGGTTTAAATAATGACTTTTGTTATTTAAACTTTGTGTATTTTTGACACGTTATCTCAGTTTGGCAGGATTGGTAAGCAACAGGGCATAAAACCTTATGAGGGAAGGAAGTAGAACAGGAAGTGTGTATCAAAGGAAATGTTTAGGCATGTTATCAAAGTGGGCCACTGGGAGGCAATGTTGGCATGCTGCATATCCAATCCAAGCAAAGCAGTACGCTTTTCCGTTAAGAACGATGTTTCACTATAAATGAACTTGCACTCAAAATCATATCTTCAACTTTTTCAACAGAATTTATAGAGAGACATGATCTTAATGTGATCAGATCACCATCAAAGTTACATTTTATCCACTTAAGGAGTAGTTACTCAGCTGTTTTTGGAGCTACATGAAATAAAGCACTGAAAACAATGACACCAATGGTTAACAATGGGTGTTAACAATAACACCCTCCTACATGACATCAGAACAGGATATTACAGCTTTTCCTACAGCGAGGGAAGGGCATATGGTAAAGCTTGTGTGTTTTAGCCTATGAAAGACGTCTATAACTCATCCTATAAAAACATAGCTAACTATGCAGTCAGGTGTACATAACAGAATGATAGCCACTACTCTGCGAACTGTATCCAAAGAAAACATAAAAATCCAGTTACCATTTTTATTTGCATTCACTATGTTTGTAATGCACTTACCTGTGACTTACAGGTTATCAGGGCGCCGATTCCTTTGTGTGTGAACAAATTTTAGAGGTTTGAACACTGTGCCACAGAGTTCAATTAATAAGAACTACAGGGCATGTCACAACAGGGTTAGGTTTTCTTTTGTGTAAACTGTCTCTTTAAGAATACGGGATATAAATGCATCTCATTTCTAGCAGGCAATGTTTTCAATCAAATTCAAACCAGAAATTGAATATGAGACAATATTCTTAACTTGCAAGTGTTCCACTGTAAGCGTTTTAGGCAAATTTTACAGGAATGCTAAGGAGTTAATTGTGTTATTTGTTTCAGAATACATTTGTGGTGGTTGCATGTACACTTCAAAGGGAACACGTTAATCTCCTGGGACACTGTTAGCACAGATCTTGGGATCTGAGTCAGCCTTGGTGTTGTAGCTGCAAGGCTCCTATTGTTAGCACAGGTGTTTTCAGCTTCTCAGTTTCAAAAACAGTAAATGATCCCAAAGCTTGAAATGTGTCAGAAAGCCAGGGAGAAGAGAGATAAAGACTGAGTATGAAAGAAAGAAAGAGATAGGGGGTTTTGTTGTCATTTTCAAATAGTCTCATTCTCTACTACCTTGATCATTTAAATTGTTTGTCATAAAGCCACTGAAACTTGGAGGGAGGACAGAGACAGAGAAAGAGTGAGAGTGAAAGAGAGATATATTTGGCCTACTTTTTATAGAAATATCTTTCTATAGAAAAATTACTAAATATAGAATGCTCATTTCAGTTTCATAACACAATTCCAGGGAATCTAGTAGTTCCTTCTCATGTTCTCAGTTTCTCTGAACATTGCTTAATTTCAAAGCATTTGAGTTATAGTGGACAGGGCCACTCTCAAAGTTTAACTGAAACGTGGTGTTTTTTTCTTTTTTGTTTAAATATCACAAGAAATGGATGAACGCAGTGATTGTCAGTGTGCGTAATTGCTTCTAACTCTCTAAGCCTTTGCAGATCTAACAAGAATCACTGTAGTTCCACTCTTGTTTGGGAATAGCTAGGAATTAGTTTGAAGACGAAGGAGAGAGGCACAGTGGGAGTGCAGCTCTCAGTGCACCTGTATCAGGTTTCAGAGCCATTGTTAGTCTGGCTACATCAGTTGCAGACAAATGTTTCCCACAAAACCAGCACTGTATTAAGCTTCAGATATATCTTAAGGGCCTCAGATGACTTTATGCCGCTTTATGAATAATTCGTAAGAATAACGAGCCCGGTCTCATGAAAATGCGTATAAACAGTACGCCAAATAAAAACGAAAACTCGTGGTATTGATACGCAAAAATGGACTTTGGCGTTCATATGATACGCATGTGTTTGGCGTGCATATAATACGCAGTTTTCGCGTGGATATGATACGAAATTTGTTGGCGTGCATATGATACGCATCTACCCCACAACCCTAAACCTACCCATCGCGTAGCATACACACGCCAAAGTCAATTTTTTGCGTATCAATACCAGGAGTTTTCGTTTTTATTTGGCGTACTATTTATACGCACTTTCATGAGATCGGGTTGGAATAACGATGAGCTCAATTCAGAAATTGAGGGAACACACATTTTTCACTATGAGCTGACTTTTACTGAGTCACTATCATATGCCTATAAGCTATATGTAATTGTACCTCTATTTGTCTACTCGCAACAACCAAGAGAACATATGACAGCTGGTCCAATCCTGTTACAATGCCTCTCAGCCACAGGCACGTTTACAAAACAAAGGAGTTCTTCCTGAAGGCCTCCAAATCTCATTTCAGTGCTTTAAACCCAAACAAGTTCAGAACAACTCCCACCCATAGGCACTGTATGTGTGAAAACACAGCCAGCCGTGTCCTCTGCCTTGTCCCTGAGCGTGACAGATGGTCGGTGTACTGTTTAGAGCTAAATGCAGGAATAAACTTACAAATGATACACCACTTTCGATTTACACCACAAGAACTTTGCGTATTTGTCCTTGTGAACCATAAAACGCTGTGAGTTTGGGAGAGAACGAGTTAAAAAAGAAAGGAAAGAAAAGAAAGGTGGGTCGCCGCTCCCTAGTTTACCTGCAAGAGCGCCGCTTCAGACTCGAATCTTCTGAGGAGGAACAGGTGAGATTCATCTGAGACTAACAGCGGAAATCAAATACAGGTATTATTACGAATACACATTTTTTGACTTAGCTTTTGACGCGATAAAGGCAGAATAGCGCGTTTTCGACGGCTTTGATTATTACAATGAGAGCGTTTAATTTTGAGCGCGAATAGTCAAGAGCGCTCGCGCTACACACATCACTCTCTCGCTCGCAGTGCATGGGAAATTATGAATCAACGCAGTTTTATTTGTGTATTTTGGTTTGGGTTTAAATTTGTATAATATATATATCTATATATATATAATATATATATAGCTATACTATATATATAAATATATATCTATATTATAATATTAGCCTATTGTTTATAATCAGCTGTCGAGATGCCTAATGCCTACACCTTTAGTGACTTGCATCTGTAAAGTAACACTTCTTTTAAAAAACGAGTTTAAATCAGTCAAAAATGGTTTACTGATCTACCCGATTTAAGCTGATATCCCAACATTGCTAAAACAGGCTAACAGACCGGCTGTTTTCCCCCCTCCAATTAAACATTTACAGATATAAATATAAAGTACATTTAAGCCATTAAGCCAAGGTTCATTATTGCTGTTAAATGATTGCCATGCTGTGCCAGTGTTTTTATTGTATGTTTTTATTAGACCGGATAATCAGTTATCGTTATGAGTACTAAAACTATAGGCTATACCAAAACTAAAATTTAAACCTGGAAGTATATTGATATTTAAACGCAACCTTAAGTGGTTACGCAAAAGCTGGAGAGATTGTGTAGACTCCATATGGCAGACTTATTGTGCTTTACCTTTAAGATAAATCTATCATGTAATTGATTAATTTGTGTGTCAAATCATTCAAGTCTGTTTTGACCTCTTACAGTGGAGCTATTTTGAGCAGATGAGGCCACTTGCTCTCTGAACTGTGACTTATAAGCTGTGTAAATCAGGGTTTCATTGATTGATTATATTTCTTGCAGACTGTTTAATTTTTTTTAAAGCCCTTCTGATTATTTCTTTGCACAGTTTTGTGATTTTCATTTCAAATTGATAAATTCCGCCTTTTGTATATGAATATTTTGCAGTTACAACACGAGCAAGCCAAAACCTCACAGATGTATGCAGATGTGTTTAAATTTAGCATTGTGTCCTCAAAACTTTAGATAATTTTTGACCTGCATTCAACCTTGGTAGTCACCACTGACAGTTTTAGCTGAACTAAGGATTGAGTGGGGTTTATTTTTGACTAATAGTTGTATCATCTGGTTTGATATAAATTCCTTTACTTTTAATCAGACCTAAGTGAACAGCAATGAGGAAGTTACTTTGTTTTTGTTTGTGAAGTGTTCCTGGTTTCTGTTGTTTGTATTGCATTAGGAAGAACTGTCTGTAAACTCCGTCATCAAGAATGGGGTCAAAATACACTGGAATGTCACGTCATAAGACTATTTTGAGACTAAAGGCAACGTAAATGATTGACCAAACACCCCACTTAGTGGCATTGATTTTTGGCGGTTTACTGTATGTTTACAGTATTCATGGGTTTATATGAAAAATAATTTAATTATTCATTTTGGTTGTTATTTCAAAATCAAAGTGTTAGAATTTTTTTTTCCCTCTAAAACATGAATGTAAACCCAACAGTAAACAATGAATAATTTGTTGGACAGTGTGTTAAGTTGAAATGAGATGGCACGAAACCCAAATGCTGGTAGAGTGTTCTGCTTTTTCGATAAAACTACATTTACATTGCTTGCAAGTCTATGGGATGTTTTGGGGCATTTTATCATTAATTGGCCAAAAGTTGTTTGCATAGAAAGGTAATAGCATACCTCTCCTCAACAAGCCAAACTGTTCGAGATTTGAGCTGAACTACATGATGCAATTGTTTAATATCCTTAAAATATGAGCAATAATAATAATTTGTGAGTTGAGCTAAATCTCACCTGTTCTCATCGTTTTTAAACCTGCCAATTCTAATTGCAATGCTGGAAAAGAAGGTCTGATCCATTTACACATTTGTGTAAAATACAGATCAGCACAGAGGGTCACTTGAAAGTGAAATCAGGGTGAGTTTCTAAAAGAGCCTTTGAGGTTTTATTTGAATGACAAAACCCAGCTTTGGCATTTAATCTAGACTTACCGATTGATTTGGTTACACTAGAATCCTGTCTCACCCAGTTCTTCGCACATAGCTTGTTCAGCAGGAAAGAGGAAGTAAGGGGAGAGACGAAATTTGTCATTTCAGTTTACGAACGCTACTTCCCTTATTGGAATGCTTGGACTTTGCATACAATAATGGTTATTACTTAAAATATGGCTTGGGTTTTTCTTCAAACTCTTGTTGTTGTCCATGTCATGAAGCCTTTTTGACAGATTGCAGGATGTTTACCGAACCAATGATTGTTTGTTTATTTTAATTAGCATTACTCCACCTCGAGAGGAAATGATAGTTTAACACGAGTCCCTCCACCCACAGCAGTTAGTTTGTGTTCCCAGTTGAGGTTTCTGTGTTTGTATGTGCGATCATACGTGCGTGTTGGACCCTCAGGAGATCCCCTTTAGCTTTTCTCTCAAATAATCTGATGTGCCCCTCCCCTAAAACCTAATGTTTTTTGTAAATTTCCAATTTCTGTGAATCTCTACTTACTGTATATCTGATGGTACTGTACTCTTAGCCAGAAGCTGTGTTGTAGTTCAGCAGAAAAGCGTTTCCAGATCTTCTAGTGTTTTGAAACTTTTGCTCCTCTCAGGTGGGATCATATGTGGTCAGAACATAATAGTTGAGTTTTGATACATTTTAATTTTCCCGTTTTTTAAAATGTATTTATTTAGTTTTTAATTTGCTGACTGTTCGGATGGAAGTGAAAGAGATGATCCTTAAGGCTTGCCATACGCTGATGCCAAGGCTGCATACCTTTCTGAGGTTTTGTAAGGTAAGCGGTAAACAAGGTAGCATTGTGAGACTGAGACTGAGATATGCAGGTAGGATATCGTGGACTCACTGATTCCATCAGTGCTTGTGAGACTGTTGTTTACCCAAAGATTTTCTACTCAAAGTTTGTTATTGCTAGTTAAAAGGTGACACATGGCCAAATGGTTTACCTTTGATTTGCAGTCTTGAACTGAATCCATCAATAAATTGTAATAAGTACTGGTACATTCCTGTTTATAGATCCTGTATAAGAGATTTTAGATGACATTATGGCTTACATTATTTTTTATGTTTTTATAAAAAGAATTTTAGTAGTTAATGCAAATCCATTACATGCACTGGAAAGGATTTTTGCAGATAGGTTGTTAATGTTTATTTTAATACTATGAGAATATTATGGGAAATAATGGATTATCACATTATATCTGCATTTGTCCTGTTTTTTCAAAGATGTCTACAGCTATATTTCAGCAGTTTATATTCAAGTTCAAGCAGTGACAGCTGTATCCTTCAGTGTGATGTGCTATAATAAATAAAATAAAATGTTTCTAATTCTTGTATAATTATTCAGTATGCCATTGTACAACAAAAGTTCATTTACAGCCCTTGCAATATACACATTATCATAATTTACAGAGAGAGAATGTTTTTAAACCTAAAATAAACGTGTTTTTCTGTTTGCTGCATTGTAAACACACATAGTTCATTAATTTTACATTATTTGGATGTAATTGGATTCTTTTTTTAGCTGACACATGTGTCATTCAGATTATTGTGAATCTCCATAAGACCGTACAGTTTGGCAGTGGACCACACTCCACCCTTATGTGTGTATCAAGCTCCTCTCAAATGTACATTGTGCAGCGGAAACCTCTGCCCGTTTTTATGTTTTGATCTTGGCTTCCCTTCCCCAGAGAATGTGCTGTGCTTTGGAAAACATATTATCTGGATGCTTCCTCATTTTGGAAGAACATGGTATCCAGAGAAACTTTCACTTGGACTAAACAAACACAGGTTTTCATTAGGGTGGCCTGTTGTTGATATTTTTCAGGCATTACATTGTGGTTTCCAATGTGCTTTCACAGGTGTGCAGGTCACTGGTCTATTTTTGGCCAGCTTTTTGAGACCATGCCATGATAGTTCTAACACAAATTAAAATTATGTTTTCATTTTAATTACCTCATGATGGTTGAAACACAAATTATGCTTTTTTTAACTAGAGGAGTTAGCTAGCAGAACGTCCAGGCTGCTCTTTTTTACACAAATGGTGAGTAGATAATGGTTTTCTACATACAACTCTTGGTTTTAAATGTTTTGGGCAAACTTTCCAATTAAGTGCAGATGTCTGTTCTAGTTTATTACAATTCCATTGAAGAACTCTATAACGGTAAAAAGAGTGAAGGCCTGAAGATGAAAGCTGGCAAGATATTTGAATCCACATAAACGTTCTTGTGTCTTTCCTGAATCGAGGGAGCGGTTCAAGCAGGATTTTCTTCCCATAGCTCTTTGATTTCATCAGGTTTCTATAGACCTTTGTACAGATGAATAATAGAAGTTCTTGCATGAGACATAGACAGATACACTCCTCACTTTGACATGATGTCATGTTAGTGCCATGCTCTGTGTGATGTGGTCTGTTCAATTGTATGTGTCCATAAAAGTTTAATATTTACTTGTTTTTCAATACTTGCATACACAACAGAATTCCAGAAGTCCAATGAAATTTAAAGGGTAATGCGTTCAGTATTTGCTGTGAAATACCAGCACATGCTTATTTTGGATCTCTGGACCTTCCAAAGTAGCATATAAATTGTCAGAAAAAAAGTGCAAAAATCATACTTTTGTAGGTACAACAGCTTGTCACTGGGGCAATACCCTCAAAGGGACACCTTTGTACCATTTTCCCCCTAAAGGGTGCATATTCGCACCTTAGAGTAGTAACATGAACCCTTAAGGTAGTAATAGGTATTCTTATGATACTATGAACCATTTAGGGGTAACAAAGGTACAAAGTTGTCCCTTTCAATGTACTGCCCTAGAGACAGAAAGGGCATTTTGCTGATGATCTTTACATTTGTGGAAATTCACACGGATTCAATAAATGTGATTATGCAAAATATCTGATAAATACTTAAAGTGTTTAATTTACTTTACATTATAATGTTTCGGCCAATTTTTCATCTTTAAATGAAATGTAGTTCTGTAAAAGTTGCCATCATATATCCACAGAAAATATGACTGTTTCTTCTCTCCGCTGCCAGGCAGATATATCACACACACACGGCAGGTCATGCCAAAGTTACGGGGACATGAAGAGACTGTTGCCTCGCCTGCAAACTCCTCGGCCTCCATTGCATCGTCGCCCGAGCATCACCCTCAGTCTGATAGGACTCTGACTCCCCGAGCAAACGGGCCGGAGGCAGCGTCCATACGGACCAACAGACCCGCGGTACAGGAAAGTACTTCTACAAGCACCTGAAACAGACCAGAGACAGCTTGGTTCACAGCGCACCCTAGCCCCCCAGCAGTAGGAAGGTATGGGTCTGTAGACCTCCACCCTGCATCAACCTGGGTGCCACACTCAATCCTCTGCAAACCCTCGCGGGTGCTCTGACTGGAAGGCAGCGTTGGATGAGACCAACTGCGGAGGCCAGTACATGTATTATAATAATATTTTGCACACGCAACGATTGACTGCCCCCAGAGTCATCGCGAACCAGCCGGCCTCGCACGCTAGGGATCACGTCATGGCTAAGGAGGCGCACACGACACCGGTTAGTAGATTCTAGCCTGCAAATATATGATGCGTTATGCCTTATTTATCTCTCTATCTACGATCTACCATTAAAAAATGGGATGGCGATTTCTTTGAAAGCATTAAATAACGCGTTTAAAGTTTCTGCCAAGCGATTGCATTTAAAATGATCACAAAAGGCGACGTGGCAGTAGACTGATTTGGATTTCTGGGGTGAATTTTGGTTTTGATTTGTTGTATCACTGTCTTGCGATCCTGCAGCCCCAGTGGATTCCAGAGGAGGACTACCCAACTAATCAAGGCGGTATTCTGCCATACTTCTCTTGCCGCTCCCTAATGATTGGTCAGTGCCCCGCAAATCAAGCGCGACGTCATCCCTCGGGCTGTTGTGGAACACAGCATAAAGGAAGTCCCCGTGGGATTGGACGAATGTCGTTGGCGTGTAGGAGCCGAGTGGAAACAATCTTTCCTTTCACAAAAGAACATCACACAGTGAGACCGGTAATGAGAGTTCATCCAACACACACACACACACACACTAATCAGCACACAGCAATATAAGGGCTGGGTCTACTAATGAATGTAATACTGATCATACACACATAGACTTGAAAAAAAAAACTTAAGAGAGTCTTGGTTTAGGTCCCAAAACGATGTGTTTTATTTATTCAGTATCCAGTCTCGAGTAAACGGAGATCATCTGAATGATATCTATTGGCTTTTGTTAATTCAATAATATATTATTATATAGTAAGAGCTCTTTTTCATTTCATTTATATGATTTCAGAGGGAGTTATAGGGGGCAGAAATTAGTTTTTATATGTATGGTGCCCCCTGTTGCTGTGGGGCGATAACCGCACTACAGCTGTGGCCGTACATGCAAAAAGCGAGGGGGACGTTGCTATAACGGATTTCAGCGGACAGGGCTCCATACAGAATCTGCAGACATTTTCCAGTTTTTCAGCACTAATTTTGATGGACAATCATTGGTTAAATGACTTGAAATGTGTTTAAAATTGAGCTGGGGTTGATACTTACTTACTGGTAGCTAAAAGTGAAATCAAAATAGCCAACCTATTTAATAAATAAACATGCTAGTGGCAAGGAATGTGTTGAACTTTCTGAAAGATTAGTCAGAAGTTCTGTAATTGGTCTATATCACCACACTGCATGCACTCAAATACATCATTTTATTTGAATGTCAATAATTTCATGACCAAATCTTCTTATATAAGTAGCTTAAAAAAGAAACCAATACATTTATTTCACAGTCTTACTGACTAATAATTTTGTCTCCCAATCACAGTGGATCCAGTCTAAGGATGACAAAGGGAAGATGTATTACTACTTAAAAGATGGGTCTAAATGTCAGTGGACCCTTCCAGAGGTCTGTGTATGATTTTGTTTGGACATTTTTTATATTCTTTACAAATGCATATCTTACCGTGAACTCTGTATAAACTCATAAGACCTCTACTGACTCTTTGTAAAGGCTTCAGTCCCGCCTGGTCAGCCAATCAGTGGAAATGGAGTAGACCAAGATGCTCACCCCGTTTTAAACAATTGGAGACACACCCAGTTTAACGTATCTCAGGAAGACCTGGTGAGTTTCAGGACACTCTTAACCTGGATCTTTTCACTTGTATAATTTAAGATATACACTTAGACTTTTTTCTTTATCCTGTCCTTTTTAAATCATTAACATTTATCTGACTTGTGAACCCTTATAGAGGTCAGAGACAGCTAGACATAAACCAAAAAGTTTCTTCAAAGTTTCAGCAAATTGTGTGAGGGGTGCCCTCAAGTCTGTTCTCTTCAGTGACAACAACAGGAAGGAAGGAAACATCTGGTGCCTGATTTGACACACCACCGCACCATTTTCCACCAGCTAATATTCATTTATTTTCTTTCTCTTCATTTCCTCCTGCAGAAATTTTCCCCCTCACACAGGCGGATCGCCTCTGACAATGCCAGTGATGCATCCAGTTCAGGGAATTCACCAGAATCACTGCATTACGTACGTAACATGACCTCTGTTATTTCCAGCCCTCGGTGGAGCTTTTAACTCATGTCATTCAGTTCACCAAAACTCATTCATGTGTAACAGTCTCATTCATATTTTATTATAATTTTGCTCTCTTTCATGTTAAGTTCCCCTAATTGAAGGCTTTTGCATGCAAGATCTAAAACGGATTATAAAATATTGTTTAAGATCATGCTAATAAAAATGTTTTTAAAAAGATGTTTTTATGTCCCAAGTAAATGACTTTCTGCCACTCTCAGATTTTTATAATGTGCTGATTTAGTTATCAGTGTTTTTTATCTAAAAATAAACTAGTTGTTTATCAAAAAATATGCAACATAATGTGATTTGCTCTACAAAAAAATGAAAAGAAGTCCAAGATTTAGTGAGAATGATTTTGTTCCCTTTCTCAAGGATAAAAAGTTAAGACGGCGGAGGAACCTGTCCAGTCACAGCACAGATTCACATTCTCATCATGTGCGTCCTGAGCTTGTTTATTGGGCCTGTTAAGTTGTCTGTATTGGGGTCCAAAACTAACATGTCATGCATTAGATGAAAACTAACATCACTGCTTGTTGTCCAATGGCTGGAAAATAGATTTGCTTCATTTTAAAATGTTTGTCTTTCATCAGTAGCTGTAGATAGTGTTGTTTTGTGGCATGCTGTTCCGTCGTTGTTCATTTAACATGTTACCAACCCCCCCCCCTCCACCCTGCATAACAATTTTTTAACACACATACTATATGTGAACTCATTTTGTTTTTATTTTTGACACCACATTCTCACGCAAACTGTTCTTATTTGCTGTCATTGAAAAGTGGAGCAAAATGAATATTTTTCAACCAATTCCAAAGAGCTTTGGTTAGTCCAGGTTGCGGTTTTTTTCAATTGTATCAATATGAACCTCTAACAAACAACCCCTTGTCTTTTGCATTCATCAGTCATCACTGGACAAGGCTGGGATTCTCAACAAGGACAAAAGTGCGTGAGAACTGGAGAAAGGGCGAGGATGGGGCTAAGTTAATCAACGGACCATTTATCTGCGGTTAAACAGTACAGTCATACTTCAAGTATTGATAGAAAAAAATGCATGCCATAATTAGCACTGTGTGATGTGTTTTTTTACCACACGGGAGTGCCCTTAGCTTGTGGTTGCAACCAAACACCCCTTTTCAATAATATGTTTTATTTATATAGCGCCTTTCAAATACCCAAGGACGCTTTACATAAGGTAAATAACAGATAGCATACAACATATGAACATCCAAACAGCAGACAGAGGTGAAATAAAATGCAATATACAAGATAAGTTACAAAACAAGCATAGAACAGAAAATTAAGCAGGCAATCAATTAAGAAACATTGAAATTAAGTGAGTTTTGAGAGTAGTTTTAAAGGTCTGGAGTGAAGAGATATCTCAAAGTACGGGCAGGGACATATGGGAGAATTAATTCAGAAAGGTAAGAAGGTGCTAAACCATAACTGGCATTGAAAACGAAAACAAGATTCTTAAACTGAATACAATAGGTGACAGGGAGCAATTGTAATTACTGTAAAACCGGAGTGATGTGGGCAGATTTTTTGGTAAATGTAAGAACACGAGCAGCTGAATTTTGGATTTGCTGTAAGCGATTAAGGACTTTGTTGGGTAGGCCATAAAACAAGGAGTTACAATCATCAAGACGCGACACAATAAACGCATGAACAACAGTTTCAGCATCTTTGAAATTTAAAGATGGTCGTAGGTGGACAATATTACGAAGATGAAAAAAATTATATGGATATGGGATTCAAAATGTAGATGACTCGAAATCATAACCGGATAGCACAGATTGTTTTGTTTTTTTGAAAATGTTTTTTTTTTTAGGTTTGGAAGAGGGATGGACTATAACTCCGTCAATGTTAATGGAGTTGTCAGGTTGGGAGGAGACAAGGGATTTAGGGCCAACTAACAGAAATTCAGTTATTTTTCGTATTTAACTAAGAAATGTTGGGCCATCCATACTTTGAGATCATGTAAGCAAGATGTAAAAGAAGAAGGGGAAAAACAGAATTGGGCTGTACGGTAAAATAGATTTGCGTATCATTGGCGTAACTGTGGAAATTTAAACCATGGCGCCAGATGACCTGACCCAGAGGAAGCATGTAGATTAAGAATAGAACTGAACCAAGGACAGATCCTTGAGGCCCTCCACGAGAAAAAGTGACAGAATGAGATTTGGATTTAGCAATGCTAATGAACTGTTGCCTGTCTGAGAGATATGAACCTAGCCACTGTAAGACAGTGTCAGTAAACTAAAACATTGACTTGAAGTACCCCCTGAGATTTTAAGTAAATATATTAATAATTTGATAACATTTGCAGGTTCTTGGACAATATAAAAAATTTAATTTAATTTCATGACATTTCTTTTTTTCTGTTTGTTTTTATTTTACTTTTCCATTTTTATGACTTGAATAATTATTAGCTTTTCAATTAACTCACAACTGCAGTTACCCTGTAAACCCTGGTCTGGGAAACGTGCACTTCTAGCTAATACGAGTTTATATATAGATTCCCTTTTATACTGTATATTGCTCAGGTGCTGAGAATAGAGTAAGATTAGACAGAAATGGATCTTTATAATGTTTTAACGTGTCTCTGCTCTGAAATCACTGCTGCTGTGTTTACAGGAAGAACTGGACACAGTCATGGACTGTTCTCCATGATGGCATACTCACTTTCCACAAAGACCCTAAATTTACACCCGCAGGGATGTCTGTAAGTTTACTTAATGTTTTCTTAGTAATTTGGGATGCACAATAGATCAGTAACATATCAGTTATTGTCCGTTATTAGACATTTTTAAATGTATCATATTAGTCAGTAATTGGATATATTACATGGATCTAGAGAAATCACATACAGTAGCACCTGTCGATTAAGTCTACTAAAGAGAACAACTTTAAAATAAACTGACTGCCATTGGTTGACTCCTGCAGACCAAGACCAATCAGATCGTCCCAGAGTACACAGTGGAACTGAAAGGAGCAACTTTATCATGGGCTTCAAAAGAAAAGTCAAGCAAGAAGAATGTTCTAGAGGTGAGCACTGTGACTCAGTACAGTCTTTCCTGTTCATAGCTTGTGCAAAATAAATAAACAAAGGACTGCATCCTGTGAAATTTATTACATTGCTCTTCCAAGAATTAAGACTGAATTTGTTTCTCTAAATTCAAATATGTTCCATTTTGATCAGTTTAGTCATTGGCAAGTATGACTGGTGACCTTTGTTTTGGCACTAAAACACAAACGCTGCCAGACCTCTTGCACTATTAGCAACATGTGTTGTAGTTTTAAGAGTGGTGAAGCTGAGAAGTATGTTATCTTATCTACAAATATTTTCATATTTATTGCTTTGATATGGATTGCTACCAACCACTGTTGACGTTTGCCCTCAGAGATTTTCTTGTCAGCATATATCAGCCCATATTTTTTAATAATAAAGCTTAAAATATGGTCCATGTCACTGAGCAGCTCAAGACACGTCACGGCTCTGAGTATTTGATACAGTATGACACAGACAGCATCATACACGACTGGCACAAGATCATTCTGGACACCATCAGAATGCTGGTGAGTGGCACTCCTGCTGGCAACATACAGAATAAAAACAAACAAACAAAAAAACACACATTGCCAAGAGTTTTCTATCTTGTCACATTTACTCTTAAAATGATGAAAATATGTTGTGATCTTTTACAGCAGGACCATAATCATTACTCAGAGGATGAAGTGGAAGATATCCCAGAAAAACCTCCATTACCTGCAGATAAAGAGAGGAAGAGTGAATGTCAGTAACGGAATCAGATGCACATCAAGCAAATCACTGTTATTAATGACTTAATTCAGTTTCTTTGTATTTATAAATCATTTTCTTATAGCAACAAGACTGAGTTCTTCAAGTAGCATAGACTTAGAACAGGGCCGTGTTCGCACCAAGCTGCGCAAGTTCCTCCAGCGGCGGCCCACTCTGCAGTCAGTCAAAGAGAAGGGCTACATCAAAGGTTAGGATCAACTTTTGCCTCTTTCAACGTGAGCTTAATTAGTAACGCTGTGATTAAAGTCCATAAAAACTGAAGACTTGCTTTCAAAGAATTCAAGCACATATCAATGAGAATTTGAGTCTAGTGGACTTGTCCTTATCCTATATTCACAGTAAATCATTTTGACTTTTAGTTTCTCTTTGTTTACAGAGAATGTGTTTGGCTGCCACCTAGACACCCTCTATCATCGAGAAAACACAACCGTGCCCAAGTTTATGGAAAAATGCATAAGATCTGTTGAGAAAAGGGGTAAGCGTTCATTTTGGTGTTTGTTTAGTTCAGAAGTAAGAAAAGTTATCTAAAGTGTCAGTGTCTGTTTGCGTGGTGCAGGTCTGAAAATAGATGGAATCTACAGAGTGAATGGGAACCTGGCTGTCATCCAGAAGCTGCGATATAAAGCGGATCATGGTAAACAAGAGCGTCATCACAATTACTTTAACTGTGTTTTCAACCCTTGAGAACTGTATACATCCACCATTTAGGATTGAGTTCACTATCACAATGAATTTACAGACTGCTGGAAACAAACACATTTACCATGGTAACAATCTGCCAAAACACCTTAATTCCTACAGTTATAGTTAAGGATTTCATTCAGAATTTGAACAAATGTTTTTAAAACATTCTCACCAGAAGGAATTTTTCGAACTTTAGAAAATTATCAGATGTCAAATCGAAAGAGCTTAGATAGTTGTCGTAAAAGTATATTTTTGATTATTTTTAATGTAAGTAGATATAAACATAATATAAATAATGGTAATATAAATGGTTACTGCTGTAAAATCACAAATTCATGTGGGATCTCCTTCAAACAATGACGTTTTCAGAATTTATTTATTATAGCAGTGGGGGATTAACAATACTGTTTTTATTGACTTTATAAAACTGTATATTCCTTTCTTTCTGTAGAAGAGGATCTGGATCTGGAGGACGGGCAGTGGGAAGAGATCCATGTGATTACAGGAGCTTTGAAACTTTTCCTTCGTGAACTTCCTGAGCCTCTTTTCCCTTTCAGCTTTTTTGATAGGTTCATCGCTGCCATTCGTGAGTGTTACTGTCCTGTTTAGAGAACAAAATCAATGTTTTTTTAATTCATTGCTTTTTTGGCTTAAAGGGATAGTTCACCCAAAAATGAAAAATTCTTTCATCATTTACTCACCATCATGTTGTTCCAAACCTGTATGAGTGTCTTTCTTCTGTTGAACACAAAAGAAAATATTTTGAAGAACGTTGTAACCAAACAGTTGCTGGTAACCATTGACTTCCATAGTATTTTTTCCCATACTATGAAAGTCAATGGCTACCAGCAACTTTGTTTTCCAACATAATACAAAATATCTTCTTTCATGTTTAACAGAAGAAAGAAACTCATACAGGTTTGGAACAACATGAAGACACATTTTTTGTTTTTGGGTGGACTATCCCTTTATGCTTTGACACATGATATATACCTAATAAAGCTTTTATTTTATAAGAGTTAGATATTAAAAGTAATATATTTTTGACTTGAAAACAAGTCATGAATATTTGCTTTGAACCCCAATTTTATTTGGTTATGATTCTTTTCTAAATGATGCAATGCATCATGGATTGCGAAATGAATGATTTATCATTCCACTTGACTCTGATTGATTATTATTGGAAACTGTAGGGAGTTTCTACTCAACAATACACTAAGTTTAATTCCCAAGACCAAAACCTCATTCATGCATGTTTAAGGGCTCAATGATTGTATTTGTTTTCTAGAAATTAGTGACTACAGCCAGAAAGTGTCATATATTCGAGATCTGGTGAGAAACCTGCCTTTGCCCAACCATGACACCATGGAGGTTCTCTTCAGACATCTTCGAAAGTATGGACCTATTTTTCACTCAGTTTTGATGTAGTATGATGACCATCTTTGTCACATATGGTTTTGTTACTTCCTTTTGTCTTGGGTATTATCAGTGATCAGGTCATTCAAGAAAATCTGTACTAAATGCATCCTCGCCCTATTTACTGAAAAGCACTTCTGACCATATACCCATCTGTCCTACAGGGTGATTGAACATGGTGAGCTGAACCGCATGTCTGTCCAAAGTATGGCCATCGTGTTTGGCCCGACGTTGCTGAGACCACAGGAGGAGTCCAACATCACCATGCACATGGTCTTCCAGAACCAGATTGTGGAGCTCATTCTCAACGAGTTCAATGAGCTCTTCCAAACCAAATGAAATCACCTGATGGAAGGGAAGAGAATACAACCATTAGCACCATCTTCTCATATTCCCAAATGAACAAGGTTACTGACTGTTTTCCTTCTACTTATTGGATATTGACTCTCCCAATCAGTCAAAACCAAAATGACACAACAAATAAGTGCATTGTGAAACATCAAGAGGATCTGCACCTTGAAACGGTCTTGTTCTTAAATGCAATATGTGTTTTTGGTACTGGCGAAATCAAGAGAACAAAAAGCCGAAGGGATCATCTGCCAATATGATCAAATGGATCTAAATGAATATAAAGAAAGAAAAAATGTCTAATTTGTCAAAATGGCATGTTTGAGATTAGACAGTTGTGGAGTCTTCAATAAGAAAAAACTTACTTTGATTGCTTTAAAGGTATTAAACAGAGCACATACATGTACATGTTACTGAATATTATGCTGTATATTATTGCTACTCACTAAAAACTGTTCCTGTGGAACAACAACATTTTTTCAGTTAGCCAAACAGACAAGGTTTTTCCTTTGAGATTTCAGTGCTCCTCCACAAAGGTGTGGACATTTGGTTGATTTGTAATTTTTCTCAGAACTAAGATCTTGACGATGAAAGCTGGAATTAATGTGTGCTTAATCCCCAATAGCACTACTGTCTGAACCTCAGTGTTGAGGAGACTGAGAAAAGAAAGTGTTTATTAATCAACTGTATGACTAACATTTTTCCACCATCTTTATTGTTATAAAATGCTGACAGGACAATGTACAGAAGTATGAAAATGAACAATGGAACATTTTGCAGTAAAGTAAAATATGGCTGTGCATTGCATGTTAAAAACAAACTTTGTGGATGTAGACTAAAGCTGTACGTATTTTAAATATTTAGTTTTTATATAAAAAATATGGTTAATAAATAATTGGCAATTTCATTTTATTATAGAGATAAATATTCTGTAAATAAAACAGATACACCACATTTAATGTTATGCAATTATGTGCATAGTTCTTACACTGGTAATTACTGAAATCTGGATATTATAATTTAAAAAAATGTTTTTAGTATTATAAGTGCTTATATACAATCATTAAGTCAGTGTGTAGAACAATTTAAAATAGAGAACAGATATTATAACTGGACTATAGATCAATGCAATGTGAGAAATTATAGGCTAAATAAACATGGTGCCTTCATTTTAACTCTTCGGTTCTTGCTTTTGTTTACTGTTCCCTGTAGTACTTTCCAGCTTTCAATCACCAGTTCGTCGGATTGTCTAGCTTTCAAAAATATGTGATAAAGTTTTTTTTTTTTTTTTACATATTAGGCTACATTACATTATACTATGCTATATATAGTATGCTGGCCAAGGTGTCTTTATTTGTACCCAACTGTAAATTTGTTTTGCAGACAGGAGATCCGTGATTAAAGACAAATTCATAAAACACAAAAAACATGCATTAAAACGGTCTACGATTATGTTTAGAACTATGTCTTTCTATGGACTAAAATGTGAGTCTTATAGTAAATTTAAGTAAGAAGGCTTATATTTTACAGGATGTAACTGTTGCACATGAGAAATGAGAAAACAAAAATGAGAAGTATAAGTTCAGAACTAAATTTTGTTAGATATTTTCCCTTGGGGGAATAAATTGTGAATTTCAATTTAATTTAATATCTGTCATGTAAACAGAATGAAAAGTCCCAGAAAAACAGCCCATTCCTCGGAGTTAGAGCGACACCTCCTGCTTGTTCGCATCGAGGCATCTGACGCATCCTCGTATGGATGAATCGATTGGTGCAGCGAATAACGTCACAGAACACGAGACAAACATGGAGAGAAAGACTCCGGACGCGTCCTCAACTGCGCCGAAACTTCTTACACCTGCTCAGAAACAGCTCCTTAAAAGACAGCAGGAACTGGAATACTGGAAGAGGCACTCAAAACAACTGCGGAGCCGTAATTTGATCACGGGCCTGACCATCGGAGCCTTTGTGGTGGGCCTATGTTTCCTTCATAGTTTCATGACAGGATCTAGGTCAAACTGGTTTATTTAGCTATGTGATAAACATCTATTATATATGGTGTGTGCAGTGTGTGGAGGTGGTCACTTGTGTGGTGATGTGTGTGTTGTGTGGTGTGGTGTGTGTGTGTGTGTGTGTGGTGTGGTGGGGTGTGTGTGTGTGGTGTGTGTATCTACTAAGTATATTAGATATCTTCATGATCCGATATCTATCTGGCTATACATAGCTAGATGTGTGTAAGATATATGGGTTAAAAATGGTGTTTCTGTAAAATGTTATTGTCACTTTCAGGGTAGAGTCGGGCTATCTGTTTGTTCAGCCTTTACCAATAATGATCTAATTATCTTGTAAACAGAAGGCTACCACCCACTAGTAAATAATTAACAACATCAATCAAGCCAATAATAAAAGCTCATTGACTATCGTAGTTGTGTGTGTAAGTGGCCTTAAGCCCAGTCTGATATATTCTGATATCTAGGCAGCTAACAATTCTCTCAGCTCTAGTGAGGAGTAAAAACACGGAAGAGAGTTGCTGATGAGAGGCAAAAGAATTCGCATGAAAGGCCTCGGGACAGGGGACACCTCTAGCTGCATCGTCTGTCTCAGTGATGCCAACTTTGCCATGTTGGCAGGACAGTGACCACCTTGTCTTGAGTGTTGAGCGCGGTGGATCGGCTTTGTCATCAACGTCTCAAAAGCACACTTTCCTGTGGCCCCCTGAATGGGTACACCTCGCAAAATGCACCTATAGTGAACTGTTAACTGTTTTTTTTTTTTGTGTTTGTGAGCCCTAAGGCTTATACAATAGGATTTACATTTGTCTGGGCCTGTTTTTTTTTTTTTTTTTTTTTTATTTTTTTTTTTCCTTTTTTTTTTTGTTGTTTGATTTTTTTTTTTTTTTTTTCCGTTTTTTTTTTTTTTTTTTTTTTTTTTTTTTTTTTTTTTTTTTGCACTTACAAAATAAAAATTATATTGAATTGATCGGACTTTTGTGTGTGTGTGTGTGTATATAGGCTATTGTTTCCAACTGACTCATCTAGTTATATTACAGAACTGTCCATTTTATATTATTCTATTGTATTCCACTAGATGGCAGTATGTGAAGTCACATTAGTAGGAGGCGATAGGAGGTAGTTTGTTTATACAGAGATAGCTTGATAAGCTTACAGGACACACTGTACCTTTCCAGTCACTCAAGAAAAAATTGACTAGCGATATAGAAGGCTGGATTTTCAGAGAATATCATAACGAATGTCATACATTGATCATGTCATAATGAAAATTGTACATACTGTTTTTAACAATCTTAAGGTCTGCAAAACCTTATCCCATAAAGCTATGTTAAATATAACTTTCTCCACTCTGAAAATATTTTTACTGGGGATGTTAAAGGAATATGTCCCGGGCTGCACACAGTTTTCCGATTAATTGTGTAATTTTGATTAAATTCATTTTGTATTTTTCCTCCTTTTCTTTAAAGAAAATCAAAAATCTGGGATACAGTGAGGCACTTAGAATGGAAGTGAATGGGGGCCAATCTAGAAGCGTGGTTTTACTATTAAAACAGTATTTTAACAAGACCTAAACAATATGAAATCGATGGATGTCACGATTTTAGTTGTGAGAAAAAAAGATGCTATTAACTTAGTTACAATTTTGTTGTCATGATGATGCAATCACATGCAATACCCACTGTAATAACAAAACCAGTTAAACAAAGTATAGCTCATTGTTTCAGGTAATGATTAAACATCGCAGGCAGGAGCAATGAGATCCATATATATATAATATAATTCTAATAATTAGGGAGTATATATTACACGACAAACGCACCTGTGGGTGTATTGGGTATATATATATAATATACGGGTAGGTATGTGGTGTATACGAAGAACACAAGAATTTCTAAATATGTATATGGTATATTTTCTCTTGTAGTGCTTCAATGTTATAGATTTCATTTTTACCAATGAACGCAGGAGTACGCGGCCCAGTTGTCTTCAGAAATTTAGTTACGTCATTTCACTTCACTATAGGACAAAGTTTTAGCATTACAAAGATTACACTGAAAGATTTGATCTAGTTATTTAAATTTTTAAGACGTTTAATTGTATATTGTATTATTTTATTTATATTTTGAGTATAATTATCGATGCTAGCATGGCAATAAATAATAATAACAACAACAAATAATAATAATTGTATTAATTCATAATGATATAAATAAAAAGAAGGGGCAACTGGATTTTTATTTGAGGTAATGCTTGATCTTAACTTGTATTGAACCAAGAATATTCCTTTAAATACAGAGTTAGTTTTAGAGTGCGCTGCATACATAGGATGACTCCTCTATGGAGCTAAACTAACAAACTACTACTAAGCTTGTTACTCTTTTCAAGAATCTACCTGGTTCTGAACATATGCCCTTCACACAGACCGAGTACAGAGATAAATAGGGAGGGCAGAAAGCTGATGGGGGCCATCACTATTTCATGAGAATAACATCATCAACTCTCTCACATAACCCGCTTCTGTTGCATGATTATATATCTTGTTTCTCAATCCAGTAAGCTGTTCGTAATATGAAATATAATTCGGCAAAAGTTTTACAGGGGGAGGGGGTGATTAGTACAGAGTGAAGGCTGAGAGGCCCAGCTGCTCACGGAGCAGCAATATGTTCATACTGATAAGTGTACACGCACACACACACACACAAGTCCTTCTTTTGAGTTTATGTCACGTGGAGCTGTTGAGAGCCTCAGGCACTAGCCATGCTGTATCACACTCAAGGGGTCTGAGATATCTGCTCCACACAAGCTCATCTGTATTTCCACTCTGGTCCACATTCAAATCTTCTTTATTGTTTTTAGAGACATTATTTTTTTTTAGAAAGTTTCCAGCAAAGCCGTGTTGTTTTAATATCAATGATATAGCATAAGTTTTGTTCATTTTTTGAATTACATTTTATTTTTATGCTTTCCATTTTCATCTTAAATGTAGCTATAGTAGTTTTATGGTTGTTTCTATTGTTTGTTTTTGTAATTTTTGTTCAAATTTAACTTGTTTCGTCAGAATGAGAGTCCAAACAGCTGATGAAAACATCACAATAATCCACACAACTCCAGTCCATCAATTAACATCTTGTGATGCAAAAAGCTGCATGTTTGTAATAAATCTATCATTAAGACTACACTGTAAAATAAAATCTGTGACATTTACAGTGAAGTTCTGGCAACCGTACTTCACCGTTAAAAATATGGTAGAAACATTTTAGGTTTTACAGACTTAGCTTAAATTCACAATAAAAAAAAACGTATTTCATAAACTGATGTAATGTTAATAAACCAGCATATGGAGATACGAAGACTCAGTTTTAAGCTCACTTAAAATGCGATTACCACCAAACACGAAAGACACATAGGTGGGGCATGAGGGTAAAGTCACCTGGATGAATCTCAAAGCGGACATCAATACAAATCCCGTAGCCTCTGCCAACAAATGAGGAAGGATCGAATCCTAATACTATATACACAAAGACTGGTCGCACCCCAAGTGGTAGGATCCACTTCACACTAACACCCCTAAAGTTCTACATAGATACGTTCTAAGATCACCATGGTATTTCGACTGCGCAAAAATAATGATACTGTATAGAATAAAAGAGCACAAATGAGACTACCAAAATGAGTCAACACAGCTGGTAGGTAGAGGATAAACAATTAATGTAGTGAAAAACAACATAAAGTGTAAGATAAAACGAACGAATGTAAAACAAAGAGGTAAGAAAAATCTAAAATAGAAGTGTCATGCAGGGAAGCTGGGGAGTGTCCATTTACCTTAGGTGACTAAGTGAATTATACAATTACTTGTCTTTTTCACTTCAAAAATCGTAATTTGAATCAGTATTTTTACTGTTAAAATTACAGTAAAGTAATTACTAGTATCCCGTAATAGTTATGGAAAACTTACGGATAACCAAGTAACAGGTTTTTATTGTAGCCTTTTTACAGTCTTTTACTGTTAAAATCACAATCATTTTTTACAGTGTATGCTAAGACAACCTATCATTTTAACTTATGGCTAAAATACGAGCCCTCTATTCTAGTGAGTCTAGATTTACATCTGAATCGTGAAAGAAATATGCACAGATCAAGTACCATTTACAAGTGTGAATAGGTCAAACAGTTTTAAACAAAAATATATCTATATGGACAAGAGTGGATGGAGATTTTTTACTGAGGGAATCATTAGTATGGATTATGTAGTCTAGTATTTGGCCAGAAGGATGGTTTAAAGTTAAAATACCTAATATGAGTTTGTTTCATACAAACAAGCTTTTCACTTCACAAGAGTTAATGTGATGGACTGGAGTCGGTGGATACTTGTGGAATATGTGATGTGTTCATAAGCTTGTTTGTGACTCTAATCGGACGGCCACCCATTCACTACAGGAGGTTTCCATTGGTTGAGCAAGTGATGTAATGCTAAATTTCTTTAAATCTGTTCCCATGAAGAAACAAATTCGTCTACATCTTGGATGGCCTGAGGTGAGTAGTTTTAGCATATTTAAATTTTTGGGTGAAATATTCCTTCAATGAAAATAGCTCTGGTTGTCAGGAAACGGTACACAAACCGCCTTCAGATCACATTTTAAGTGCATCGTTCAGTTTGCAGACTAGCCTGATAACTGCTGTAAAGGGGTAATTCACCCAAAAGGGAAAAAAAAATCTATCATAATTTATTCACCCTCATGTTGTTCACCTCATTTTCAAACCTGATGATTTTGTTTTCTTCCCTGTGGAACGCAAAATTACATATTTAAAAAAGTGTTAAAAAAAACATTTTTTTTTCTTACTGTCAAAGTCTATGGGGTCCAGTGTTTGAATACAGGTTGAGAGTGTTCAGCGCTCCTGTTATCACTGTTGTCTAAAATACACATGTAAACACTGTTGTCAAGTCACCTGCCGCTATGGATAAAGCCTCTTCGGCCCACTGATAGAACATGGCAATTTAAAGTTTATCCTTAGAGTATTTAAGCCAATAGAAACACTATTTTAAACACACGCGGTTGAAAACAAATGGCCTTGAGCGGCTAGACCCTCACGTTTGTCTGCGATCACAATCAGTACATGTCCTTTAATTGGGCATCAGCTCATAGCTAGGAAACGAAGCCATAATAAAGACACTGACAGTGAGAGAGATGGAAGCTGCTCCAAACAGTCACCGTTTGTGAACCTATAGAGATAAATGACTTGGTGCAGAAAAGTTTCAGTGATTGTCAGCAGTCGAAGTAAAGAGTAAACCAAGCAGTTTACCTGCATTGCTATGTGATGCACGCATGCTGTAAGTGAACAGGATAATATTAATAGTCACGTCACATAAACCTATTATAAACATTTGTCATGTACTATGTTGTATTCTTAGAAAGTCATGTTTATGTCTCCGCTAGAGTGATACTGATGTGTGGCACAAGTCTGAGCTTATATCAACATGCTGTGAAGAGGATTTAATTATGCCTGATATCTATGTTTATGCAACTGACACTGCTCATCAGCTCATCTGTTATTATGTATTAGTGGATGACTGATAGGTTCGTATACTGTATACTGATTCTTTAATTATTTTAGTCTCCTCCATCCTAAATATGTAGTTATATTATTGCATGTGCTTCAGGCTAATGGAATACAGCAGGATTGAATCATTCTCAGTGCAGGATGACAGTTTTAAGCTTGACTAATAACATGAACTAATCTGACTAATCAATCTCATGGGAACCGCAGAGAAATAATTCCATCTGTTCAGTTTATTCACTTTTAAATGGAGAGGTTTTGATACTTGCCTTTTTGACTTGCATTAAGCAGCCGTTTCTTAACTTCACTACTTCATGATTTCAAAGATCTGGGGTTCCCTGCATTGAGTTTAACTTATTGACTCTAATGATCTTGCAACAGACAAACCCAACGTAACTTATGCAATAGGATGTGGCAAGCAGCTTCAACATCCTTAAAACTAAAATCTTTGATATAATTTTTTATTTCTGCTTTTATTTTAGATTAGCTACTAGTAATTCTGATATTTTGAGCTCACTAGAAATTAATGATTATTATTAATGATAATAAATTATATATATATACATACATACACTACCGCTAAAAAGTTTGGGATCAGTAAGACTTGTAATGTTTTTTAAAGAAGTCTCTTATGCCCACCAAGCCTGCATTTATTTAATCAAAAACAGTAAAAACTGCAATATTGTGAAATATTATTACAATTAAAAATAATGGTTTTCTATTTTTTATATCCTTGTAAAATTAATTTATTTCTGTGATGCAAAGCTAAATATTCAGCATCATTACTCCAGTCTTAAGTGTCACATGAGCCGTCAGAAGTCATTCTAATATGTTGATTTATTATTAGAATTATCAGTGTTGGCAACAGTTGTGCTTCCAAATATTTTTTTGGAAACTGCGATACTTTTCAGGATTCTTTGATGAATAAAAAGTTAAAAAGAACAGCATTTATTTCAAAATATAAAATATTTTCTAACATATAAATCTTTGCTATCACTTCTTATCAATTTAACACATACTTGCTGAATAAAAGTATTAATATCTTAAAAAAAAAAGAATATGTCCTGACCCCAAACTTTTAAACGTAGTGTATATTGTTAGAAAATATTTCTATTTTAAATAATGCTCTTCTTTTTAACTTTTTATTAATCAAAAAATCCTGAAAAAAGTATCACAACACAGGTGCCAAAAAAAATTAAGCAGGTGCACAACATTTCCAGCACTGATACTAAACAGCATATTAGAATGATTTCTGAAAGATCTTGTGACACTGAAGACTGGAGTAATAGCTGTTGAAAATTCCGTGCTGCGTCACAGACATAATTATATTTTAAAGTATATTAAAATAGAAACCTTTATTTTATATCGTAATAACATTTTGCAATATAAGACTGTAATATATCTTAGATCTGTAATATATATATAATATAAAATACCATTTATAACAATATATATATATATAACTATCCATATACTGATATATATATTACAGGATCCTCATGGAATTTACAACCAAAGTTGGCAATTTTGTTTCCCAGTTACACTAGATGCTTGTATCAAATGAATGAAGTCCTAGTATGGTAAAAAAAAAAAAAAAAATATAAAAATTATGTATATAAAATACTAGTACTTATTCCTTTGATATAGTCACTTTGGCAAAAAGCACTAATATGCAGTGAACCTAGTGAAAGTGAAAGATACTTGTCAATATTTGAATTACTAGTTTTAAAAAAACAGTTATGAATTAAAACAATAATACAATTTTAAAGAATAAATGTTTCAACAGCTTGCCATAATAGACAGCTGTAATCTATCTGAGACGTGAGAGACTACGTTTATGGCATTGTAGCTTGACTGTTAGTGGTCCCTCACAGACTAATTACACAAGGTGTTTTTTTCCACGGGGAGGAGCAACCAGAGCAGCAGAGTAGCGTAGCGTACTAGACACTTGCGCTTGGAAAGCGAAGGCACAGCGTGCGCTCCGTGGACGCGCTCGAACCTCACGTAGTGATATTCTAATTATTCAAATAACCGAATTATTAACCTACAGTTGATTGCTTGCGTAATATGTCGACAGAACGTTAACTTGCGTTTGCATTTATTTTACAGTCATTTATTTTATACGTTTATATAATCTGCATTGCGCTCCTGGAGAAGTTCGTTCTTGAACTGTCGTTATGGTTTGGAGAGTATTTTGGGGCTAAATGTAAACGCATAGTTGTTATGGAGACATTATGAAAGGCAAAGACATGTAATGCACTACATTACGCGCTGCAATTTTAATGTTAACTACACAGATATCTACTACAATGTCACAGGCTGAGGTTGACATGGCTAGTCTTGGCTTCCCGAAGTTGCCTGCTGGTTTTGACGCGGACTCGTTCTTCCCAGCGCGACTGCCGCCGAGGCGGAGGAGACACTCGGCGAACTCCAGGAGAAATTCCTACAGGTTTAACAAACTCCACACCATGGATGTTGAGCCCCAAGAGAGCATTGCATCTCTGACAAAAACTCTTTCGTGGTCAGCCGACAATATTTTATCGGAAAGTACCAACGAGGAGAAAAAGACAGACTCTTCTCCTCCAGTGTCACTTGCCTCCAGCTCTCCACCTGAGACGCAAGACTCGGACCCGCGACCCGCTGATACCTGGGCCACCGAGGAGCCCAGCGCGCAGGAGGCTGATGCCAGCTCGGACTCCGATGATGAAAGCACCGAGAAAAAAGCTGTTTTGTCAAGAGCCCTGTTTGAGAGTAAACGCGAGCAGGAGGAAAAGGATGAGGTTGAGACTAAAGCTGTGGCGACTTCACCTGATGGAAGATTTCTGAAATTCAACATTGAGATCGGAAGGGGGTCCTTTAAGACAGTCTACAAAGGATTGGATACGGAGACCACCGTGGAGGTTGCTTGGTGTGAACTGCAGGTAAGGAGGTTAAAGTTCAGTTACTTTCACGGGGGTCAACTTTTCGAGTAACCCAAATTGCCGTATGGCGCCCCTAGTCAATTAACTGTCGAATTGTCTAGTAGCCCCTTACTGCAGAACAAAGATCCAGGGGGCGGGGTTGGATCCACATCTAGGGGTGGAGATGGTAGTTTAGGGTGGAGATGGGTGGTTAGGATCGGTGGTGGAAGACAGGTAGGTTAAGGATATGTCAAGTGGGAGAGATGGAATCTGGATCCATCTCGCCCCCGGCTCTTGTGTTCTGCAGTGAGGACCATCTCGAATTGTTCAAGCAGTAATTCTTTTATTATCAGTAAATGTATGTAGAAGTTCATAGATGTGCATTGGATCATTTATTGGGTCACCAGGTAAGACAGTCAGTGAAACTGAATCTTGCAGTTAGCACCAGCAAGTGTTTTAGGAAGTGTTCTGTATGGTCTCACACTCTTATGATAATGAGGAAGGGGGGGATAAGAAAGGGTGTAAATAAAATATCAAGTTATGATAGCATTTAGATAGTCTTTGTGTCATACAATGACTGCGCCCCGCTGATATCTAAACTCACCCTATGATGAATGGACGAATGTATTTGTTATCTTTGCACGGCTAGTAATCAGATGCATCTGTTCTTCAATGGAAATGAGAGTAACACTGATGTCATGTTTTAGCTTACTTTGGGTGCACCGGTAAAGTCCGTTTCATTAGCTGTGACATTACAGTCTTAATCATATGGCATTGTATTTCTAAAAAAAAAAAAAAAAAAAAGTCATACATTTTTATTTAGCCTACAGATGACGTACTGAAACTGTATATCTGCATCCAAAAAAAAAAAAATAAGAGGCAAGATCTCATCATGTGAAGTGTCAATAGGTTGATTAATGTGCGAGGCTTAAGACAGGAATGACTAGCTCAAGGTTATGTCGTTGAATGTTTTAGTGTTAAATATAGATGGGTTAACCTATTTTTATTTTCACCTCAGACAGTTATGTTTTTTTTTTTTAAGAAAGTTTGAACTTTCATCTAGTTTTATAACTTAGTGTGGTTTGTCAAACACGGTTTATAATGCGGACAGTTCAGATTATAAATTCTGATTAAACGAGTCATTCGAATCTATGGTTTCAGTGATTTTTAGGATGTGTGAAGGGGTCCATCATCTGGTAGCTTATTATTGTAGTATGAGCAGCACAGCGCTTGATAAAATCATGTGGATGAAATCTGCTGGATCTGTTATTTTTAACTTTACAAATTGATCTTGATTGAATGGAACGTAGACAGTCTGATATATCTTTCATTTTAGGTATAAGTATAGATGTGTTCTGATATTTTTTGTACACTGAATCCAAATCCTAGAATACTCCACTGTGCATTAGGAAACTTCTTCTTCAGTGCTTAAAGCTGTGTTGGCTATTATATCCACCATCACAGGTAACCTGAGTATTGGGCACTGGACCTTCTCCCAGGCGTCCTTATGGTGCAATATGCAAGATGTCACATGCTGTGCTACTAGGCAAATTGCTGGGGTTATCAAGTAGGCTACATTTTTCCAGCAAAAACCTGCATACTAAAACATGCTATGTTCACAGTACAGATGAATTGGCCCAAATCTGCAGCACAGATGTGATTCTAAACAATACTTTACAAATCTGATTTTGGCTAGTTCAATAAATCTCACTAGATCTAATATAGTGGTTGTCATTTGGTGGGTTGCAGGTCTGTTCAAGAAAGGAAACAGTGCTAAATGCAAACAATAAAATGTAATGAACTGTAGCTTTTTAAAGGGAGGATAAATTGCTTTCCATATAATTTTTTTGTTGACATCAAAGGTTGAATGTCCGTACTCTTCAGGTATCACTTGGTAAAAGTTAACCAAATTAGCCAGATGCCAACATGAGCAGGTTGGGTGACAGAGGCCCTGTCCCAAATGGAACACTTCATTTGCACTTGCGGTATTACGGACTTACAATGGCCGCCGCGTCCATATGCCCATGTCCAATTAAAGTCCACACGAGACCAGCGTAGTTGTCGCCATTTTTCATTTAAGTGTTGCAGAAGGTCTCACGGAGCGCGCCCTCTCTGCGGTGGGGCGCACAGGTTATGCCCCTGCGGATCATCCGCATCTTTCTGCCAAGTGCCTGCACTGGGGCGATGCTTGTCGCACAGTTACTTCTACCGCAAAAAAAAAAAGCCAAAAAAAAAAAAAAAAAAAAAAAAAACCAGCCGCAAAGCATTCATTATGTCACAAAATCCGACTCAGAGGAGACCGTCGAGGGTTTTAGGGTGTGCCATTTGGACATAATGGGCCATACTGTCATCGGCTCGAAAAGAATAGAACACAGTCTATCATCTGAAAGAAAACACACCAGACGACATTCAATACAGTTCACATGCAGTTTATGATTATCCAATTTTTACTAATGTTATCTCATGTTCAAATTTTTAACGATTATTATTTTTATTTAGCATTGTGATTTGGGAAGTAGCATACTCACAATAGCTATGCAGTTGTGTTCACATTATACATTACATTTTGGCAGTATCGCAAATGTTACAAAATGTTATTAGGGCCTATTTTACCAAAATAAGAGAGGATCTTACAAAATGCATGTTATGTTTCTAATTCTTTGGTTTTCGCAGCATTTTTGTGTATTTGAAGCCCTTTCCAACAATTGGAGCAACTGAGGGATTACATTCAACTATTACACAATGTTCAAACGTCTCACTGATGCTCCATTAAGTTAAGGGGCAACAAGATGCATAAAAGAGTAAATAAAAACTTTTTGAATTTGAAGATCAGGGTAAATTGAAGTTATTTTCTCTTCTGGGAAACATGTAAGTATCTTCTGAAGGGCAGTACTAAATGACAAAAAACATATTTAGGCAAAATAAGGAAAATGTACACATCTTCATTCTGTTCAAAAGTTTACACCCCTGGCTCGTAAGGCATCGTATTTCCTTCTGGAACATCAGTGAGCGGTTGAACTTTTTGTAATAATTGCTTATGAGTCCTTCAGTTGTCCTCAGTGCGAAAACATGGATCTCAAAATCATACAGTAACTTTTGGAAAGGGTTCAAATATGCAAAAGAAGCTGGAAAACTGAAGAATCTGCAGGACCTGAAGGATTTTTCTGAAGAACAGTGGGGAGTTTAACTGTTCAGGACAAACAAGGGACTCATGAAAAACTATCACCAAAAAAAACAAAACAGCGGTGGTTCATCCAGGTAAGAATCAAGTTTATGTAAACTTTTGAATAGGGTAATTTTTATAAATTCAACCATTTTTTTATCTTGTGGACTATATGTAAAAGTATTTTATGTGAAATATCTTATTCAGGTCAGTACTAAATAAACAATATTTTTGTATGATCCCTCTTATTTTGGTAAAACAATTAATCATTTACAGAGTGTATGTAAAAGTTTGACCACAAATGTATGTTATTTACATATTTCTTCTAATTCTAATTAAAATAAACTCTGTGTACCCTGTGTAAAGTTAAGATTTTCAAAACAGTTTTGTTTATTTTTTTATGATAAACTATTTTGTTTGATAAACAGTGTTGGGTCATCACAAAATTTAGGCTCTGTAGAAAACCAGTTGAAAAACAGTACTATACAAAGAGCTCAGCTTAGACTTCATGTATTTCTTTAACTTCACTCATCACTGTGAAGATGCACATTACAATCATCATCATTCATTGCCAGTGGCACTTTTCTTGTACAAAACTGCTGTCAAGAACAAAACAACCGGGTGCTGCTCTGTAAATGACTAATGAATGCTTCTTTGGCTATTTTATTATTTTTCCTTGATGCATTCAGGCAGATATAGCAAAATATTGGATTTGAGTAAAAAAAAAAAAATTCTGTCATCATTTACTCACCCTCAAATTGATCCAATTCTGTATCAGTTTCTTTCTTCTGTTAAGACACAAAAGAGCTTTTTTAGGATATTTTGAAGAATGTTGGTAACCAAACAGTTGCTGGTAGCCACTGACTTTAATTTTTTTCCATACTGGCTACCGTCAATGCTTGGAACAACTGTAAATGATGACAGAATTTTCATTTTTGGGTGAACTACAGTAAGTGTAGCTTTAGTGGAGGCATTGATTGTTCTGTTGACAGTGCTGTCAACAGCACTTGGACTCTTTTGTTGTACTCGCATGACATGTTGTCTGTCTCCTTAGAAAAGGATGCTTGTTAATCCTGTGAATGGGCAGGAAAGTGGTTTTGTGACTTTCCCTACGCCGCAGACTGGCGGCTGTGTTCGGCTCCAGTTCAGCAGAGCGGCGTTGTTTGGCCTCCTCACGAGTGTGATCGGAGAAAGCCATTCCTCAGCAAAAGCCCCTTTATATAGCCCGTGCAGGTTCATTTTCGAGCCTGCTCGGCACAACACACCTACACCTTCGATTGTGCCATTTACTGCCTGCGGTGCGTTCATTGAGCTAATCCTCTTGAAAGAGTAGAACATTTATTTTACCCAGAATGCAATGCTTAATTACCTTGCTAAATGGTCGTCTGGTGGAGGAGAGCTGCCATGGTGACAGTGGCTTATGACCACTGAGGATGGCTCCACACTCTGTGAAAATGAGACAAGCTTTGCTTTGAGACTTAATGCAGTTAATGGGATTGACTGAAGTCTCTTGCTCAGCGATTTCTCTTTCATGATGGCTGACACCCTTAAATGTGTGTTTAAGACCCCATGACTAGTGTTGTATATATATTGAATCATTTTAGGGAACTTTTTTCTAGAGAGCCGTAGGTTTTTACTTGTTATTTGTGTGGCACTTTGTGTTTAAATTTTTTTTTTATTATTATGAAAAGTGCTTTATTAATACATTAAAATTGGATTGAAAAGGTTTCTCTTATATTCTGATGTTGGGTAAAAATTCTCTATATATGCATACGATATGTGTATTTAAAATGTATGTTTTATATATATATAATGATATAGTATATATATATATGTACATATATCACGACATTGATAATAAGTAGTGTATTTCTGAAGGATCATGTGACACTGAAGACGGACTGAAGAAATGGCTGCTAAAAATTTATCTTTGCCATCATATGTAATAAATTAAATCTTAAATATATTAAAATAGAAATAAATTATTTGCACAATTATTACTGTTTTCCTGTATTTTTGATTCAAGAAAGGTAGTCTTGTGATCGTAATAGACTTTCTTCAAAAATAATTTAAAAAATCTTATAATTATTCCATAATTATTCCTTTTGACCAGGAGTGTGTGTGTGTTCACTATTGAAAATGTAGGTTATAGATCTTATGTACATCTTAAATGTACTTAAAATATGAATAATATAATTAATATGATTTGTTTACTTATAAACCATGGTCTGATAAAGTACATTTATACGTTTTTAATTTGTCTTTTAAGTGACTACGTTTACATGGACATCAGTAATCTAATTATTTACCTTATTCTGAATAAGCCAATATCATTATTGTGGTGTTTACATGAGTGACTTTTAGAATATTCCTTTCATGTTCCTGTTTTACATGTTATAGTACATAATTCGATTAATGGCACACGTCATTACGTCCCCACGTGACACCATCCGACGTCCCCTCCGGAATTTCACGCATAAACATATTCGTCTTCGTGATGATGCCATGTACAGTTTTGGGTGTTTCATTTTTAATTTTATAAAAGCTTCAAGTGCAGTTAATTATTTGTACATGCATACAGACGACGGCGGTGTTGAAGCTCTTTATTTGCCGTCAAACATATTTTAAACGTATTAAAATCGGAGTATTGTTGTCCATGTAAACGTGCTGAATGTATAGACTTATTAATCTGATTATGTTTACATTCATGCCTATGTCGCCTCATTTCTGCTGCTCGCTGATTAGAAGCTGAGCATGCTGTGGTCATGTTGTCTAATTCACGTGGCTCAGCTGTGGGGTCTGATATTCTGTTTACTGTAGAGGGGTCACATGGGTGGAGATGGAGGGGATTGCATGTCTGTCAGGTGGTCGGGCTGGATAGAGATAGAATGTAACTGACAAGCCGGATGGAAAGAGGCTATTGGCCCAAGAACTTGGCGGACGTATGTCAAAGTGTGTAACAGATGGTTTATGGCGTGTTCATAGCTAGCTTAAGGTCAGCCAGTTCTGTAGGTGGGTTAATTTAATGAATTAAAAAAACCTTTGCACAACTAAAAGCCGAGTTTGATGTAATTATAGTTTTTTAATGTACAGAAAGAAGTCTCTTATGCTCACCATGGTGGCATTTATTTAATCAAAAATACAGTGAAAACGGTAATATTATGAAATATTATTATTACAGGAAGAATTTATGTAATTAAAATACGTAACTGTTTTCTATTTGAATATATTCCAAATTCTAATTTATTCCTGTGATGACAAAGTTGAATTTTCAGCAGCCCTTACTCCAGTTTTTTTTAATGATCATTAAATGCTGCATTGGTGAACATAAGAGACTTTTTTCAAAACATAAAAAAAAAAATCATAATTATTCCAAACATTTAACCGATAATGTAAACATATATATTCTTTGTAATTTCTGGGGGGGGGGGGGGGTCGTCCCTATCATTGTAGCAAATTATTTTTAGTTTTAAGTAACTGTCATGTCACGGTCTATTTTTCAATAGCACAGCACCAATGGATCTTATTTATAGTGAAGTACATAAAATATATTTGCACTTGTATTACAAAAAGGAGCTGCAGGCTTGTGGCTTTTGAAGGTGGATTAAATCAGAAAAAGTAATCCCCTCCCAAGCATTCATCAACTTTCTGAGCTGCAGGCTGCATAAGAAGTTACCAGCTTGCAAGGCTTTAATAACCAGTCTGAATGTCTCTTGAGTTTCCCTTTAAATCCCAAATAAACTGTTTCACACCCTGCTTCAGTCCCTAGTTTTCAATGTAACTAATTTTCCTGTGTCAAGTCAATATTTTTGCTTAATAACTGTGTGATTATACATAGCAGCGCATGAAAGTCACAATTCTGATGGCTTGATTACAACCCATTGTAATTCAGCACAGCAGGTGGATTTCAGCTGATCCTTCTCATTTCACACCCTTTATCTCACTTATTCCAATGAAGTCAGACATGAAAAGCATTCATAAAAGGATAAAGGGCAACAACAGCTGGTACAAAGAAAATTTGTTATTCAACACATCATTAGAGGGCTGAGGCCGTGCCTTGCTTCGCCACACGTTCTGCTCTTGAATGACGCTCTTCCTTTTTCGTCATTCCAGAGACTTCTCACACAAAGGCTGTGGCCTGAAGCTCTATTGGGGCATCAGTTGCACAGCATATCAGTTTTTTCCCCAGGCAACAGTGAAACTATATCATGCTTTTCTCTTTTTGATTTCTATGTGGCGTCTCACAATGAGACTGAGGTTTTGAGGTCCCTCAGTTTTGTGGATTTTATGTCGGTTAGCTTACTAGTGCACTGTAAACTGTATTTTTAAAATAATAAATTCAATGTAAAAATAAATAAAATACATTTTAAATCAATATATAAATAGCAAAAAGATTATCTTAGTAGGCTATGTTTTACAGAAAATACTATTTCTTCTTGTCAACTTCTACATTTCGATATAATGTAATATAATATAATATATAAAATTAATTATCGAAAAGCAACAAATTTAAAAATTCTTATTACGCTATGCATTTTAATTGTGCACAAACATTTTGGGTAGCGCCAATGCTGCAAAGCAGATGTACCATCAGCATATTTGTCTCAATTTGTCTGGCATATTATATATTTATAAGTTTATACATGAACTTATAAATATAAATATATATTATAAGTACGCTCTTGTGTGCATATACAGGAGATTACCTTCAAAAGACCTTTTCCGCGCAAACCGTTGCCTATTGATTTCATTCATGTCGATAGCTTCGCAGTGTGCCGAAGTAAAAAAAATGAAATATTCTCTAATGCTCAATATCAAGAAGTGCATTCACTTCCTCCTGAGAATCTTGTGCATGCTGAAGGTGCTTGTTGTATGACATGTCCCATCCTTTCCTCCATGCTTGACCGGACGCTTAGGCAGAAAACATATTCTTTCCGTCGCTGATTTAGTCAAGTGTTTTGGATTCTTATACGGCGGCAAGCTGACGGACTGCCATTTTCGCAATCCCTAGTGATGATAATCTTCCGCTCAAAACAAAATTGTAGGAAGCATATTCTGACTATGGACAAATGGTCTCTATTATGCAAACAATATAGATAAGTGAGTTTGTGTGAGTCAAACATCCTAAAACATCTCTGTCTGTCTGTATAGTGTTTCAGTGGTGCAACATTCCTCTTAATTGCAACTTCCTTTGGCGGTGGTGTTGGTCACCCATTGTTTTATGAGGCACAAAGCTTGTGATTGTAGCTCAAACCCAGAATGCTGTATTTCACATGAAAGTATGAGCAGGTATTGAGGTGTTATCACCTCCAGCCATGAGAGTGATGGCAGACGACATTAACAGCGCTCATGCCGACGTTGTGTGTGACTGGTTTTGGAATGCCAAATTGCAGTGCTGGGGCGATATTAACTTTATCTTAATATCATCTTTCATTGGCATCAGATACTTCATATTCATACTTATGGGCATCTTGGAGATTATATTGCTTATGACCTTCAGTCTGCAACATTACAACTAATTACACTCAGAAATTGTAATGTCAAAAGTTTGGAATATTTAAGTTTTTTTATGTTCTTGAAAGAAATCTCTTATATTTACCAAGGCTGCATTTATTTGATCGGCAATGAAACTGAAGAGGCAATAGTAAAGTGACATTTATTGGCGGTAAAACCGATACGAAAATGTTTGCAAAGAATTGCGGTTTCAAATAAATGCTTTCATTAAAATTTCTAAGGGTACACAAAAAGAAGGGGGCACACGCACAAGTTTGTCTAAAAAAGCGCGTGTAATCAGTAACGAACCATTATTAATAATTGAGCACCAGTAATAACTGATAATAATTGCGCCCGAATCATCAGAATGATTTCTGAAGGATCAAGTGACAGCTAAGACTGGAGTAATGTCTGTTGAAAATTCAGCTTTGCCATCAAAGGAATAATTTACATTTTAAAACAGAAAACAGTTATTTTAGATTGTAATAATATTTCACAATATTACTGTATTATGATCAAATGCAGTCTTGGTGAACAAAAGAGACTTTTTTTCTAAAACATTAAGAAATGTTAATTATTTCAAAACTTTTGACCAGTAGTGTAGATCTAAAAGTGTTTTCTGTATCTTTACATTGGCTAATATGTGAACACATAATATCTACAAACTGTATCTTTTGTACATGCAAACAGGGCATTAAAGTCTTTTTTCCTGATGGTTTCATGAGACCTCTCCACCTGTTTGTACTTTAAACAAACTACAGTTCTGCCCTGCCCTTGTTGCTTAATATCAGCAAGACTGGACAAACCAGACACCAAACACAGGGAAATACTGTTCTTGTGACAGGTTTTCTGTCTTCAGGTATCAAATTTAATGATTAAAGGGATAGTTTACCAAAAAAAAGAAAATTCTGTCCTCATTTACTCACCTAAGTTGTTCCAACCCTGTATACGTTTCTTTCCCTGTTGAACACAAAAGAAGATATTTTGGAAAAAGTAAGAAAACAACTGACGGTAGCCATTGACTTCCATAGCATGGGGGGAAATTCATTAGAAGTCAATGGCTACCGTCAACTCTTTGGTTACCAACATTCTTCTAAATATCTTCTTTTGTTCAACAGAAGAAAAACTCCTACAGGTTTGGAACAACATGAGGGTAAGTAAAAGATGACAGAATTTGGGCATTGTTTAGGGCGAATTTACATTACTATCCCTTTAAACACTGTTATTTTTGAAAGAGAGCTGTGAGGTTATGGGCAGCACTTCTAGCCTTAGGTTATTCTTGAGACAGACACAGAAACAGTGTTTGTGAGCTGAAAGTTAAATACACATGACAAACCGGATTAAAGTTAAATCTTTTTGCAAATAAGCACTAAATGACCCATGACATAGTTAGAACGAGTCTTAGCTTCAGATGGAACATATATATAACATATATGTACAAATAAACAGAACTGTGGTTGGTCACTTTACATGTTTACCTCCTGTTTACTTGGGCTGTTTTTGACAAGAATAATGAGTTAATGCCGCATTTAAAAAGTACGCAAAACTAGGTTAGGACTTCACCACTGTAAATCACGAGAAGAGGTTTGGCTGAACCAGACGGAAGAAGTTTTATTGGCTTTTAGCATTTGGCCACTAGACCGTGTGTTATTCTTTTCTTTTTATACACATCTTCCTGTCTGAAAGGGTGTCATAATTTACAGTGTCCTCCGACGTGGACATTTTCCAGATATTATGCGTCAGTGAGGAGCCAGTGGGATTAGCAACAGGTGAATGTAGGATTTTCATAAAGTAGAGTCGCTATTGATGGTATCTCATCAGATCTGTTGCTGTCTGTACTGCTACAGTACTTGTGGTCTTATAATTTTCCCCCAAGTCCAGCTTGAAAAATGTCTTGTCTTCTGGAAGATGTCATGATGTGTTGCTTGCATATCTGTGCTGTATGGAAAGTGTAAATGGGATTCCTTGAAGCAGATCATTATTTTTGTGCAACAGAGTAATTCTTGGCTGTTTTGACTCCTTTAAACATTTTATAAGCTCTTTGTGAATTATGTATATACCTACAATGAATACATTTAGACCAGCACACAGCAGTTGTGTGCAGTCAGGTTGAGATTGTATCCTTATGCATTTTGTTTTGTGTTTTTAGGGGTGGTGTTACAAAGGACGGTGTGAATGCCAAGCGAACCAGGACTAAATGTATAGTTTTCTTTTTTGGTCCAGACAAACTACAAGTGTGAACACAGTCTTAGTTACAGTGACTGATACTTAGAATGGCAAAACTGTCAAAACAGTACATCTCCATTTTTTTTCTTCTCTGTAAAATCTTCTCTGTTTTGGTGCTGCTTTTGGTGCAGGTGCCCAGCAGTAGATCTCAGCTGGTTTTAGTCATGCTACAGATATGTTAGTCTGTGTGAATGCGATAACAAAAGCAAAATAGGCTACACATGCCATTGTCATTTATATATCAACACTCCCTTCCCCACCACTGACAAAAATACACTCGTGGCCGTTAAAGGGAATTTTTGAGACTTTTTATGTGCAGCTGAGTCTGTAACACTGTGTATTTTTATGTATTGACTTAAAAACATGTGACCTCTGTGTGTCTTTTGAGATTACATCAGATCTGGTGTTGTCATCCTCTGATCACTCGTTTACAGTAACATGAGTATTTTAGTACAAAGTGTTGCAAATTCAGATGAGTCAGAATAAAAAGTTGTCGTATATCTGGATCCTCAACATTGTGTGGCCTTTTCAATATGTGAGCCATTATATTTTTAATATGGCTGCTAATAAAATAATTTGAACAAATGAAATTAGATTAGTTAACCATTACCTGTATAGTTGCTTATATTGTATGTAGTTGGAGTACATATAATTTTTTTAAAACACTTTTTAAAATTAATGTTTTGTGCCTCCCTAGTAGTATTGCCAAAACAATACATAAAAATATGATACTAATGTCCAGAAATGTTACGAGAACAGTTACTAGGAAATGTGTAATGAACTCGAAATGTACACAATTTGTAATAATGTGATCCACTGACTCAAATCTGTCATAGTTCTAGTTGTTTATAGGCTGAATTGCCAAAAAAA